>CDFF01072316.1:88336-139883 GCA_000826265.1 Acanthamoeba culbertsoni | reverse complement strand
GCCCTGGCGGCATTCCCTGCCCAGTACCCGGAGGCGCTGCTGGCGGCGCGCCCATAGTGAAAGTGGCCGGCGGCACTAATGGCGGCGCGCCGTAGGTCGGCACCGGAGTCGTAGCCGGAGGGAATGGCATGCTCGATGGGGTGGACGGCAGTGGAGGCAGCGCAGAAGGCCCGCCGTGTCCATAGTACTGCACGGGAGCGGCCGCCTGCTGCGCTCCGCCGCCACCGCTGTATGGTGGATGTGCATGCGTCTGTGGCTGAGGCAAGGGCGGGAACCCGCCATAGGGCGGCTGCTGGGGCTGCGCAGGCGGGCCGCCATAATACTGCGTATGTGGCGGCGTTGCCGACATCTTGACTGGCCCAGTGCTTGCTGGCTCGGGGAAGGATAGCGTGGGGAACGGAGGCGGGACGGAGGGAAATTGAGGGGCGGAGGAGGGCGGCGGTGGCGGCTGCTGTTGGGCGGAGGAGACGTCCTGTCCGTAGCCCAACACATCACAGGACGGCCGCGAGGTCGCTACGGGCCGGAAGGAGGACGGCCGCAGCGAAGACGCGTCAGCGGGCTGCTTGTAGGTTCTGAATTTTAGGGTCATGGTGAAGTGGCCGGGTATCATGCGGACGTGGCACGGCCCGGAGAACATGCCGTCCAGCTCGCCCTTGTTGAACTTGAGCTCCATCTTGGTCTCGTCCACGAAACTGGTGTGGAAACTACATCGGAAGAGGCAAGCCTGCCGATTATTGGCGGGTTGGCGTTAACTCAAGGCGCCATTCTCTTTTTCCGATTGGTTGGTATATATCAACCTATCTATCTATCTATCTAATGGGGAGAAGGGGAATGGATTACGAGAGGCGACTTTTGCGCGAGAGACAGCTTCTCGACCTTCTTGAAGTTGCCATCCTTAACCAACTTCATGAACGCGATTTGGTTTTTCGCCCTGTGAAACATTTTGATCTGACATGTTTGTTGACCAAATGTTGCACGTCAATCACCGCCTGGAGTGGTTGCTATGCAAAGTTGTGGGTTGCACCTGAATGTCGCCCTGCACTATGCAACCATCGGGGTCTAGTTTAATGATGGACTGCTGATGATCCCTGGTGTTGAAGCTCGGCGCGAATGACGAATTGGAAGAATAAAGACACTCCTCCGGGTTTGTGCCTATCCATATTATTGTTGTTCAACATCTATTTCTATATATACAGATATTTAATAGAACTGTGTACACACACACACATATACATATATTTATATTTATATTTATATTTATATTTATAAATACTTGTATAAAAATAACAATCATACCAGCGAGCGTGCAGACCTGCACGACCGGCGTCCAGCTGCCCTCTATTCCTCTCTCCTCCGTGCCGGGTATGGCGGGGCACGGCTCCATGACGATCTGCTCCAGGACGAGCTTCCTCTCCGCGCCCCGCGGGTCTGCCACCCTCCCTGCACCCATTTTAATTTACTATCATTATATATTCATATATATATATATATAAATAATATAAATACACATTTTAATATGAAGTAAAAATGAACAGAAGTAAAATATCAAAAAAAAAAAGAGGGGAATAAATAAATGAATATACCTCGGAGGATGTCATTGTAATATCCGACATAGCGCATCTGTGATGGCGTGATGACTCCCTCGCCTGAAATCGAGGACACAATTGTGATTGGTTTAGGAGAATGTCAGCAAAAATAATAAATTGAAAGGAAAAAATCTGTGTTATTGCGAGAACCAATTAACAAGATAAAAAATAAAAATAAAAAATAAAAAATAAACAGCACGTAATGATCGTGCCTTTGGAGGAACGCGTGTTGGCAAAATATCGGAGGGCCTCCGTGGCGTCGTCGAAGAGGCCGATGTGTAACAGAAACGAGCTTACAACGGTTCCCGTGCGACCGCGCCCTGATATACAACAACATATTCAGCACTATTATATATATAAATTTTATTTTTATCATCATAAATTTTCATGTGTTTAGTTTTTTTTTTTATTGGAGTTATGCTAAATAACAGTTATCCTGTTTACCTGCGAGGCAATGCACGGCTACGATATTGGAGGGGTCTTCGTCGAGATAGTACTTCATCGCCTACAAGGGAGGAAGCATATTCAATTAATTCCAGGAATAAATATGGTAATATGACTTTGACATGCGGGGGAGAAGCAAGAATGGTACCGACATGATTCGGAAGAGGAGGTCAAGAGGGAGAGAGCTGTGGTCGGGATAACCGTAGTCCTGATACAACAACACATAATAAAAAAGATAATTGATAATTACTAAATGATCAATAATAATAATAATAATAATAATAATAATAATAATAATAATAATAATAATAATAATACCTTGACGCGGTATTCGAACTTGGAGTAGTCGTACAACTCGCCGCTCAAGTTGATAATGATGTAATGACCATCATGATACTTCTTAAAGAAACGAGCGACATCTGGTGGGGTGAAAATAAGCTCCTAAATAACAAGGGCAGAGAGGGGAAAAAAAGGTGGCGTGCACCGTCAACTTCGTTTCGCCAAACCTTCTCTACTCCTTTCCCTGGCAACCCCTACAAAAAGCGTGACAAAGCCAAAGTCAAAGAAAGAAGACGACAAGGTGCTCGACGTCAAAGGCCAAGCAAATGGAGACCAATACAACATGAAGGAAGAGGTACCATGGCAATGATGCGATCGGT
This sequence comes from Acanthamoeba culbertsoni, assembly GCA_000826265.1. Classification (NCBI taxonomy): domain Eukaryota; phylum Discosea; order Longamoebia; family Acanthamoebidae; genus Acanthamoeba; species Acanthamoeba culbertsoni. The sequence continues at coordinate 137,194 of CDFF01072316.1, read as the reverse complement.
TATATAAGTAAGATCGAGGTCTAGCTCTCCGTCAATAAATCGAAACTTGTCCCTTGAAACTGCATTTCGGGCTCTCGATGCAATTAGCTGTAACATGCCAGTGGCTCAAGCTGAGGCCTGGTCGCCGTTTGCAACAGGCCGTGAATGTGTTGGTTACGGAGAAATATTAAAGAAAACGAAGAAAAAAAGGATAGCAAATCTAATTGATAATTCGATGCTTGGGCTAAATCGATAAAAAATCCAGGAATGGTGAGCAGACTGCGCTCGTGCTTTTCTGGGCCAGCGTGAAAAAGGCCAAAAACGAAAGATAGCAACTGCTCTACAACCAAGACAACCAACAGTTAAAAATCGAGCCTGAGAGATGAGCCAGCCCCAGAAAGTCGTGTTGAAGGCCAAGCCACCACGAGCAGCAAATAGACTGTCAAGGAAGACTTCCTTACCGCCCATAATGAATGAACCACACACTGTGCCTTTAAATGATGGTACCAACACGGAGTTCGAGAATGGAGTCAGCCGCAATGGGACTATCCGCGTTTCGCCTGGCCCTACCCGCCCCGCCGCCCCCGCCCTCTTTGAAACACCCAACTCCTAATTTGCCCTCCCCCCCCATAAACCTCGATTGCGCCTCTTTTGTTCATAGTTCTCTTCCTTGTTAAAGCTTGCACCTGCATGGATGATGCAAAATCAATAAAGTTTCATTGCGGTTTGCCTCTCCTTGTTTGCTGCCGGTCTACTGCGGGTGCTGGTAGAACAGTGCGGCTGCGTCCGGTCGAAACGTGCAACCAGAGTGTTGTATCACTTCTGACGAAGCGAAGTGGCCGCTGGCAACGCATCGTTCAACGCACACGGACGCTCCTTTGTGCTCTGCTGTTTGTCGGATGAACTCCGCCAAGAAGCCGCCCACAAACGCATCGCCCGACCCTATCAGGTCCACGATGGATTCCTTCGGCACCACGGGAACCGGGAACGATGCCGACTGACGAGGGTCAATTACTCGATATCGCACCTATTTGGCCGTTTCTCCTACCTGGCCATCTCGTCCTACTATTGTTGGTTGGGTCCCTCGCGTAACCACCACGATCCTAGCCTCCGTCCCTTCGCCTGCATGCTGGCTCGCTAGGGCGATGGAAGCCTCCTCAGCGGTATCCGCCTGGCAGAGGGGCAGCTCAGCCCAACGCCAAGAGCGGCGGAGGAGAGAGCCGTACCAGTGAAAGAGCCAGTGCCTCTTTCTCCTTAGCGAACACAACGTCGACTAAGGGGAGGAGGCGGCGAATAGCCTCATGATGCTTCTTAACAACGGATATATTGGACAGGTTCAAAATGATACACTGAAGATATGCATTAGTTCTCGGTCCCACACGAGGCTGGGGCAAGTACGCACGTTCTTGCGCCGCCTGGTATTCTCTGCGAAACGGAAAAGAAGCTCCTCGGCAAAGGACAGGTAGGCGCATTCGAGGTAGAGAAAACGCGCCGAGTCGATGATCTGATGAGGAGATTCATGGTATTACCCATTCAAATTGGTTGGCTTAGAGTGCAAACCTCTTTTGTTTTCTCGTCCAATAAATCGTAGCGGAACAGCTCCGATGCGCCAGCTGTGAACATCTGATGTCTGCGGAGGCGTGAGGCTGTCAATGGACCTTAGGGAAGATATAGATAAAACCTTCTATCTGCGGTATCACCGGCCAGAGTAAACGCCAGGCACACCCCGGTAGATTGTCCAGGGCAAGAAACATAGTGAAAGTATGCACTACTGCCTTCTTTTTCTATCTCTTTCCTGGGTGGGATAATTAGTCCCGCGTGCCGCTCATATGACGGAGAATGTGCTCCGATTACCTAAGGAGCAGCGAAAACTCATCATCGCCTATGCTCCCCACAAAGGCACACTGATATGTGGAATCTAGAAGCCACTGCAGGTACCGTGAGCATGTGTGGCCCAGTTGATCGGAGCTGTTCAGGTACCTGAGCAACCCTTATGACATTTTGAGTGGATCCTCCAGCTGAGTGTTGAATGGCAGCATTGCTGCGTACAGCTTCCTCATATCTTGAGCGAGTCAGTTATTCCACTGGGCTCACCATTGACGAAGAACTTACAGTGTGTGGGTGCGTTCTTTGTCGGCCCCGTAAAACTGGCCAAGCGCAAGCGAGCGACTGCAGTGAAAGAGTTAGCCGACCTTGGCAGCCATTTATGTAGCACGCGCACCTATCCAAAAAGCTCTGATCCACTGCAGACTTGATGTCAAGAATGGGGCAGCCCAGGCCAACAAGCACAACCTCCCTGTCCATCCCCACACGGCAATTCTTGTGTAGAAAAAAAAGACAAGAAGAAATCTAAAGAAAACTGAACTGGGCAGAAGCTTGCCACGACTTTGGTCGTGCTGGTATGTTCGCCAACTGAGCAACCTCGTTTAACTTTCTCGCCTTGTAGTGCCACTTCGCCGGAGATGTCTTGGTACAACAAAATCAAGTCCAACGTCTCCTCGATGGTGGGCGAGATGCCCAATCTCGGTGCTGTACCCGTCCCCTTGCGTTCTTCCACCGATGGCGCCTCCGATCAAACCCGACCTACTGCCCAACCTGCTACCCCGCCTGCCTCGCCAACTGTCGCTAACTCGCCCCCTGCTGATAACGTACGTCAACTTTCTTGTTTTGAGCTCTGCGGTAACACTCCTTTGCACTTCCTCAGTCTCCCATGCGTATCTCCCTCGACTCAGCATCCAGGGACGAGCTTGTACACTTTGTGAAGAGACAAGCCGTGGCAGTCAAGAAGAGGGATGAGAAGATATCTGGTACGCTGCCAGCAAACCCACTTTCCGAATGTATGTCTTATGCTGGCGAGTGCAGAGCTGGTAGATGCCTACAAGCGGATGCTGAAGGAAAGGAACGATTTTAAGCAGAAGCTGGAGGAACGGGACAAGGAGGACGAAGCCGTACTCAGCACCAACCTCATCCCAGAGGATGCTTTAGTAGGCGATGTCGAGCCGCACATCGACGACGTCGCAACGGAGCTCATGAAGCAGCTTGGTGACAACGACGAAGACGAAGCCCAAAGACCAGAGAGCGAAGCCAGCAGCAATGAAGACGAAAGCGAAGCCGAAACGCGAAGGAAAGAGCGCGACCGGAAGCGAGAGGAGGCCTACGCCGCCCGCTTGCGCGACCTGCTGCGCGAGACGTACCTCCTGCGCCGCAAGGTGCGGGAGGCCTCCGAGCGCGCCGAAGAGCGGGAGAGCCGACTCAACGAGCGCGAGCGCGCCCATGCGGAGAAGGAGCGCGAGCACGCCGAGCGCGCGGAGGAGCTGGGGCGGCGTCTCAAGGAACAGCAGGACCTCTATGAGACTCTTCAGACCAAGTCAGGCGAGCAGGTTGAGCGGCTCGCGGCCGAGCTGCAACGTACATATAATGCCTGATCTCTCTCCCTCTCCCCTCTCCTGCTGTGCTCTTGTGGTGCGCTCTTTTCCCTTTGAATTCTGACAATGTATACACGTTTGAAGGGTTGACCGAGAGCGAAGCAAAGGCGCGAGGGGAGTTAGAGGCCCAGCACAAGGAGAAGGTAGCTGCGCGCCACCCCCAGCAAAATCACTTTATGCTTAAGCTAAGCTTGGCAAACGGGTCGCGAAGGTCGATGTGCTGGAGAGCGAGCTGGCCAAACAGAAAGCCGCGCAGAGAGAGCTGCTGGAGGCCGGCCAGCGACGCATTAAGGTGGCGGAAGCCTAACCTGAGGCTTTCTCCTCGCTCATAGCGCGATCGACTCATCCCACTGCTCGTGCTCACAGGAACTGACCACCGAGTTGGAAGAGAGCCAGTCGCGCTATATGGGACTGAAGGCGGAGCTGCAATCAACCAAGAAAGAAATACAGGGTCCGCCTAATAGCCCCCAATAAATAAATAAATAAATAATATAAAAGAATATACAATAAAATTTAGATCAAGTTTCAATAGAAATAAAGACTGCACTACAAAAAAAAAAGAATGCGTGCATCACCCACTGACAGCCTTCTGTGCAGAACGTGAAAGCCAGTTAGCATCTTTGCAAAAGGAGAAAGAAGTGGAACTGCAGAGCCTTCACGACACAATCAGCCTCATAAGAAAGGAATCCCAGGTGGCGTCTCCACTTCTGTTCTTCTTCTTCTTCTTCTTCTTCCAGCGCAGAGTGTCACCATATATTTTACATGACGTCCAGACCAACGAGGCGGAGAGCGCCAGGCTGAGGGACAAGCTGAGCCAATGGCAGCGCGAGGCCGGGGAAAAGGACGCACTGGCCAAGGAACTGCAGGAACTCAAGGAACGCCTGGCGGATAGCCAACGAGAGGGCGAAGTTAGGCAGAAGGAGGAAGAGAAGGAGGAGGCGGAGGCGGAGAGTAGGCGGCAGATGCGTCTTGATGATGACCACGAGCGTGCGATGGCGGAGAAGGAGGAGAGGATCAGAGAGCTCGAGGCATGCGTGGAGCGTCTGTCCAGCAGCGCCCCTGACGAGCCGGCGGAGTCCGGCGGTGCCGAGGAGTCCTCGGCCTTGACTGCTGCGCGGGAGAGGATCGCAGAGCTTGAGGCCGAGAACGAGAAGCTTGCCACCAAGTCGGCGGGTGAGCAGACACGAGAGGAGACGGAGGTAAACGAGAGCGAGGAGAAGAGAAACGATTGGCTGGCGGAGAAGGAGGCCCTGGAGCGCGAGGTAGAGGAGCTCAAGCGAAAACTCGAAGAAGCTTCCAGGCTTGCAGAGGTGGAGAACGTTGATCAGCGCTTATCGGAGGAGAACGCCGATGACAGGTCTGCCGGCATTGGAGATGCGGAGAAGCTCGAGCAGGAGCGTAAGCAGCTCGAAGCGGAACAAGAGAGACTCGAGACCGAGAAGGACCGGTTGGCCGAGGAGCAGGAGCGTGTGCGGGAGGAGCGCGACGATCTTGAGCGCCAGCGCGAGCAGCTCCGCGCGGAACGGGAGCACCTCGGTAGCCGTACCAGGGAAGCGGACGACGCGGCGCCGGTGGCCGATGTTACGCCGGAGACCCAGCAGCCGCCCAATGCGGCGCCGAGGACGGAGAAGACCGAGGGGCCCGAGATCGAGCGCCTGCAGGGCGAGCTGGCCCAGCGGGACGAGGAGCTCGCGCGCCGGCGAGAGGAGAGGGAGGCGTTGCGCGAGCAGATCGGGCGGATGAAGGCCAAGGCCAAGGAGCTGCTGAAGAGAGCGAGGGAGGACAGGGAGCGCCTGGAGAAGGCCCTCAGGAGGAGCGAGGAGGAGGCGGCCGCGCTGGGCGCCGACAAAGGGCATCTGGCCGCGGAGCTGGCCGAAGCGAGGGAGCGCCTGGCCGAGATGGAGAGGAAGCAGGCGCATGCGCAGGAAGAGGCGGAGAGAGCGATGACGCGCGACAAGGACGGATTCCGGACCACGCTCAAGGAGATCAACGAACGGCACGAGAAGGTCGTCGCAGACAAGGACGAGCTGCTGCGCAAGCTGCGCGAGGAGAAGGAGGTAAGCGGCCGTATGGCAATATTGCATAAATGACATCACTAGTGCTTCTCCTGGATTGGAGATCGATGCTTACTGTGTGAAATGGCCCTAACGCATAGACATTGTTGAGCCGCTTGAATGCCACCGCTGAAGAGAAGAACCGCACCGACGAAACACTGGCCAAACTACAGGTAATCAGTGGAGTCGTTGGTAGACCATCAATTTTATTCCCGCCAAGATTTGAATAATAACTATGATGATGATGATGATGATGTGCAGGAGGTAATGATGCAAAAGGACGCGCAGTACAAGGCGGTGAAGGAGAACGAGCACAAGCTGCTCAACCTTATCGAGATGTTCAAGAAACAGCTGAAGGAAATCGAAAAGAACTCCGAAGAAAAGGAGAAGAAACTACGGTACGTCTCTCTAATCACGGTCATAATATTTATACACATTCTTGATGTATATATATATATATGCATATATACATATACATTTGTTCATCTACTATGTTGGATTAGGGAGGAAATCAAAGCAGAGGCCGAGAAGAGAAACACGCTCAGTCAGCGAATCGAGGAGGAGAGGGACAAGCACAAGAAGGCGATGGAGGAGATGCAGGGCCTGCTGACCGAGCGCCGTCTGTGCGAGGAGCAGCTGGCCAGCATCAAGAAGCTGATGAAGGCAGCAGAGGACAAGCAGCGGGAGGACCTCCAGCGGGTCGAGCGCGAGAAGCAGGAGGCCGCCGAGGCGCGGGACAAGGCCAACGCCGACCGCGGGCGGATGCGCGAGAAGCTCAAGAAGCTGAAGGAGCTGCTCAAGCTCGCCGAGAAGCATCTGGGCGAGACGAAGCAGAAGGCAGCGGCCAAGGAGGAGGAGACGGAAGCGCTCCGGCGCGAGATGGAGGAGGCCACGCGGCGCGTCGAGGCCGAGAAGGCCGATATCGAGAAGCGGGTCACCGTCGAGGTCAAGACCAAGGCGCGCGACGAGTTCCTCCAGCAGCTGCGCAAGGCCGCGCAGGTCTACAAGGAGAAGATGAAGGAACTGGTACGACCGCTCTCCGCTCTACAGAGGGAAAGGGGAAGGAGGAGGAGGAGGAGGGAGGAAAAGGGGGAATGGGGCTCCAGAACGGTTGCCCTTACTCACCTCTCCGGTGATGTCGTGCTCTGCAGCAAGCGCAGCTGGCGCAGGCCACGCAGGAGCTGGAGGACACCAAGGCCGAGTTCAGGTCCTACAAGCTACGCGCCCAGTCGGCCATCCAGTCCAACCTCTCCGCCATGAAACCCTCAGCCGGTAGGCCTACTCTTCTTCTTCTTCTTCTTCTTCCACTTCCACTTCCACTTCCTCTTCTTCTCGGCTCACCTATATGAGGCGTGACGAATGCAGACGTATCCGGATCGGCGGTCGAGGCGAGCGACTCTGGGGAGGAGACATCTGGGCAGAGCGACAGCGACAGCGCCGACACGCCGGCATCCGCTACGGTCGCATCGCTTGAGGAGGAGGTTCGGACATGCCTATCCACCCCCCCATTGATCTCGCATCACCTTCCCCCATGAATAAATAAATAAATACAAAATTAATAAATTAATAAATAAATAAATTCATCTGGAAATCCTATGCCAAACCCGGGGGGGGGCAGATCGAGAAGCTGAAGCGGGAAGTGGAGAGGCTACGGGCGGAGAACGACGAGCTGCGTCACTATGAGCGGTCTGTGGAGGCCCTGCAGTCCGAACTCGCCGATCTGCAGTCCCGCAATCACGAACTCGTCGACGAATGCGACAGCCTCAGGTTTTCCTCTGCTCCTCTTTATTTCTCTGATCATTTAATTCATAGTTATGATCCATCTTCTCTTACCCGATTCAATATTGCAAATGAATAATAATAATAATAATAATAATAATAATAATGAAGGGAGGAGATGGGGAAGAAGAAGCGCGAGTGGGAAGACAGACTCGCGCAGGCGGATCGAGAGCGCAAACACGCCGCGGAGGCGCACGCGCAGGAGCTCGCGCGCGCCCGCGATGAGAACGCCCACAAGCTCGCCGCGCTCGAAGAGACCCTCCGTTCGCACCGCGAAGCGTAACGCTTGCCTTTCCTGCTTTTTCTTTTTTTTTCGCTTTTTTTTCCTTCCCCCAACAGCAACATTGTTGTTCGAAGTGCGCAGGTTGCTGCAAAGGAGCGCGAGGAGCGCGAGGCACAACTTGTAAAGGAAATAAGGGTGGGTATCATTCCCCCCCCCCATATTCGTGAAGGAATTTCCATCTAAAAATACGCGGCAGATACTGGACCAGCGCATCAAGTTGCTGAATGGCATGAGCGGGATCAAGTCGTCGCCTTCGGCTTCCTCGTTGTCGTCCTTGGCTTCCCCGGGGTCGCCTTATCCGTCGACAACGGTATCGCCGGCCATCTCGCGTTCCTCGTCTTCGGTGTCTCTCGCCGAGGACGCCTCGTCCTCGATTGGCGCCAAGTCCAGGTAACTCTCGGAAATTTCGCAGATTTCAGCGGCCAGGTGCTGATTCGTTGCGTAGGGAGGAGGAGCGAAGTCTCACCAACAATGTTCTCTACAACCAAATGAAGGCCACCCACCGTGAGGTATGCTGAGTGAAAATATATATATATATATATATAGAAATATATCTCCTTCGTGTCCAAATATAACGACCCTCTCGATTTACAGGAAATACAGCGATTGAAAACGGAGATCGAGGAGCTGAGGTCGGCCGTGGCCGACGCGGAGCGCACCATAAAGCTTCATCTTATGCAGGAGAAGGTCCTCAAGGAAGAGATCCGACAGCACGAACGCTCGAAGAAGCGCGAAGGCTCCAACCTCGAGTACGCCCTCGAGCGAAAAATAAGAAATAAGAAATACGAAATAATAATAATAATAATAAACTGACAAACCGCGATTTATGGTGGTGGGAATGATGGCGCGTGCAGTTATTTAAAGAACATCATTGTCAAATACATGGAGACGGGAGAGCACGATGCGCTGCTTCCGGTGATCTCCACCATGCTGCAGTTCACCCCAGAGGAGATCGAGCGAATCAACCAACGACGCAGGGCCAACTCCTCTTTCTGGGGATCGGTAAGAGAGAAATCCACACAAATCTGGTCTGCTTTGAAGGCTAATTGTGTTCGTTTGTTTGTTTGTTTGTTGTTGTTCAGAAGGTTTGGGGAAAGTAACTGAGATTTTATTGCGTTGCGCTCTTATTGGCGATTTTGGCGGGATTGGAGGCACACATTCTCGAACACAGAACTCCCAATCAAAAAACCAGCTTTAATGTGAACAGCACTGATATAAGAAATGTCAAGTGTGAGCGATTCAAAATTTGGGTGGCTTTTCTTTATTAAATAATCCTAATAATAAGTCTCACTAACATTTCGCATCCTTAAGCCCGTGATTTCCCTAATTAGGGATATTGTAGTATTTAAGGGGCAGTGGAAGTTTAAACATTTCTTCCCATAGATTGGCTAACGAATCCGTGATCTTGAGTCTCTCCTCGTCGTATTCTATTGGTCGGGTAGTTAGCTTGCGGTGAAGTGGGGTCCATACTTTCAGCGTGGAAGCCTTTGATTGGGGGAGACATAAACCTGTCTTTAGGTGGATGGTTGTCTTAGCGTTCGAACCCTCCTTCTCGAAGACAAGCTTGAACTCAGTGCTGTCTTGCGCATCGAGTTCCTGAATGGAGAGATGCCAGTTGTCAAACAGAAGGGAAATATATATATATTAGTCTATTGTGTCTTTTTTACACACCATAGATATCAACTCGGCTATCTCGTTGGCCGAGACGAACTCGAACTGAGGGGACGAGGGCGGCTTGATGCCAGGATAATGCAACGCCGGCCACCTGATATTACAGTGATACAGAAGACAGAGACATGTTTAGAAGTTGTTTGGTTACGATTGTGATTGTGTGATTCTCGTGTGAACTTATGTCTAGACCTGGTGTAGTCTTCGGTGGCGAGCACGATATGCGTGCTGGTGATGATCATCGCCCGCGTCACCAATCCGTTCATATCTGAAACACGCAGAACGGGAAGATATGATGATGATGATGATGATGATGTGGTGAGTGACATGGAGAGAGAAAGAAACAAGTTGTAAGTTGTGCTTTACCGCGGCTGGCGCTGAGGGTGGAAGTGAGGAGGACGCTCTTGGGGCGCGCGGAGGGTAGCTTCTGGTAGAGGAGGGTGTAGACCTGCAGCAGCTTGGAGGGGAATCGGTACAGGAGTTGCGTCTGCATGTTGGCGAGCGTCTCCGAGTTGTAGTGCACCGCTTCCGTCGGCTCCGCCCCGCCCTCCGCATTCAAAACTTGAAAATCATGTAAATATTCTGTGTATACGCGTAATAATAATAATAATAATAATAATAATAATAATAATAATAATAATAATAGTGAAAATAGAAGCGGCAAGTACTCGTTTGGAGAAGAAGGTCTATGAAGGCATGGCTGCGTGCGTGCTCCTTGGGAAGAAAGACGAACGATGTCTTCTCATCAATCTCAATCCTGAACAGGATATAAATAATAATTAAATATTCTATCAGCAAAGATGGTTTCACACATAGTTGGAAAAAAAATTCGATAATAAGAGAAAACACGGGCTTACCGGAAATACTGATAGAACAGACCGATGACGACTCGTCGGATTTGTGATAGTCTATACTCGGCGACCAATGAGAAGCCCGGGTCGTTTTCCGTGGGTCTCCGCTTGCGTTGAATGATGTACAGATTAAGCGTAGTAAGCACGATATGACCAACCCTGGAAATTTCCATAGCAGAGCAGAAAGTGAGCAACGAGGAAAGGCCACATGTAGAAGTGGAAAGGTTAAAGTAATATATGGTAGGTAAGGTACGTTTCTTCAGAGGGTCGGGCGCCATAAGGAAGGAAGACTGACGTGAAGAAATAAACCAACTGCTCAGCCGCTCCGCCCTACTCCGGAAAATCATAAGAAAAGGAAAAGAAAATATAGAGAAAACACTTCGTCATCGTACTCGGAAGAAAGTGAGGCGAAGGTAGAGTTGCATGTTGACGTCCATCGTCTCGCTCGAGTAGTCCTCTCTCGTCAGCGCCTTGGATTCGCCGCGCGATCTGGCAATTGTAGAGAATAGGCATAAGCTTATCATCATCACCATCATAGATCATCATCATCATCATCATCATCATCATCATCATCATCATCATCATCATCATCATCATCATCATCATCATCATCATCATCATCATCATCATCCAGTATTCACCGATTGCCGATGATTGGGAAGATCGTCGGTACCGAATGATCTCCGACCCGAGCTCCGAAGAGGCAGCGGAGGACGCTGCCTGGGTCGAATTGTCGACCGCCTCCGGTGGCGACGAGGTCGGCGCCGCAGACGGGGGCGAGCCCGGTGCGGTGGCCGACTTGGGTCGCTCCTCCTCGTAGTGGACCACGTACGTGCTTCCGCACGCTTGGCAGGCCTATTCAGTCACCGGTCACCCACATCAGCATCAACATCATCAAGACGATGCATCATGCATCATCATTACGAGCAGGCCTACACACCTGCATGCCGGCGAGACGGTCGTATATCTTGAGGCACCGCATGCACTGCACGCGCGCCCGGCTGTTCTGCTCAAGGAAATCGTGCAACACTTTGTACAGCCGGCCCCTGATTGGAATGCACAGAGTGTGTACATTATAAATACATGCGCCCACCCCCCCCCAATCACTCAACTCGACATGGGGACGGAGATTGTTGCGTACTGCTCGGGTTCCTCGTCGAGTACGTAGGTGGCCGAGTCGGTCACCTCTGTGCGGGTGGCCATGCCGGCCCGCGGGGGCGCGTACTCGACATAGACCGCCGGGCGACCATCCGCTGCGTACACGCACAGATCGCGCGTCTATGAGACACAACGTACACACACACACACACACACGCACGATACTATGCGTACCGGCCGCCAGGCTCCTTACGGCGGTGATGTACTTGGCCTCGTGCGAGACAACGTCGCTGAAAGGAAGTACCAGGAGGCGTTTGAGTGGGAAGTCAGTAGAAACAAAGAGGAGGGAGGGAGGGAGTGAGTGAGAGCGTATGTGATGTGATGTGATGTGATGTGATGTGATGTGATGTGATGTGATGTGATGTGATGTGATGTGATGTGATGTGATGTGATGTGATGTGATGTGATGGTACCGTCCGGTGGTGACGTCGGCCTCGACCACGTATCGCCTGGAGATGAGCAGTATCCGGATGTGACCGCCCACCTCGACCGTGAACTCCTCCGTGCTGCCGATGTTGAGAATGTAAGAGTATGAATAAAGCAAACCCGGGTAGATGGATGCACGTGCGTACGTGGTATCGTTATCATCGAGATTGATTCGGACGTTATACGGTACGGAATTACCCTGTTTGGTACCAAATAACCAACAAGATGAAATCCAAAAAGAAATGGAAAGGAAAGTAGGAGAAAATTGCCAAGCTACTTACATCGGTCGATTGTGAGGCCTCGGTCGCCGGAGACAGCAGAGGCGAGGACGCGGAGACGGAGTCATCCGAAGAACTGTAGACGGCTTTGGGCGAAGCGGCGATCTCAGGACTGCTGGACAGCTGCAGTATCTTTCCGCTCCTTATCTCCTCCAAAATCTTCAACGACGCCTAAAGAACATGCATAATTGTGTATATATTACCGACGAAAAGAAGGTTTTGAGTAGGGAAATGGCGAAAAAAATTCGTCGTTAAAAAAAAAAAAAACTGTTCGTACGTCGTTCTTCTGTGTATTCGCGGTGACCGACGATTTGCGAGCTTCTCGGAGGAAAATCCAATAGTCAGTCCATATCTATGCCTTGTGGTTGGCCATCACATCAACTCAATATATTGAGGCGTACCCTTTTCATGCTGTTCGGCCTCCTTCAGTTCCTTCGCCCTTTGCTCCTCCTCGTATTCTTTCCGCTGCATTTCATTCAACGCCAGCAACCACATCGTGCCTCCCTGCTTGTGCAGTTCCTGTTGCAACAAAACGGTTTCCACCGAAGCGTAAATAGGCAAGAGAAACGAAAAGAGAAGATAAAGGAGATTTAAAAAAAAAAAGGAAACCTCGATTTTGGCGACGAATTGGGAGTCGACAGGAACTCCTTCGCTCGCGTCGTCTGACGGCTTGGCTTCCGCAGTGGGCTTCGGTGACTCCTCTTCGGCGAAGGACAGGCTCTTGCCAGTCCGCTTGGGAGATATGTTTCGGGGTTGGCTCTGCGGCGTTCGCTGAGGCGATGCTTCGATAACTGCTACGCGCTTTTTCTGCAGCACGTCACGCACACGCACACACACACACACACACAAATACACACACGCGATCGTATAGGCACGCACACAGTCGCTGGTAAACACATGTACCAAAAAAATAGACACCATTCCAGTATTCCATCTCTGGACGCACCTTTTTCTTCTTGGGACGAACGAGTTCGCCTGTCAAAAATAAATAAACAAAAATAAATAAATAGTTAACTTGACTGAATAAAATGTGTGGTTTGTTTTCAATATGTACTGGGCAGTGAAGAGGGATGGTTGATGGCAGACGCCAGATCCTGCTCGTCGGTGACGCCACCGGATAGAGCGGCAATCGCCATTCCGCCAGCATTGGTGGGTTTCAGCCGTAGCACAGCTGCGATATTAAGGAAGGCACCAGTGTGTGTGTGTGTGTGTGTGTTGTGTGCAATGTCATTCTGGGGCGTGTGCAAGGTCAGTCAGACGGAAAGGATACCTGAAGCCTCCACAGAGTCGCGCCTCGTCAACTTATCATCGGAGGATGGCGAGGACAGCGTCGAGTACCGATCCGGCGACGGCATCGTTTGTTCCCTTCTGCAGCGTGTGTCAGCAACAATACGGATATGAAGATTATATATCCGTGAATAATTTTCCTATTTACAGGTATTCCAACAAGGCGCTGGACGGGGAAAATAGGCGGTAGTCACCTCGCGCACTTGCTGGCCGCATTGACGTCGGACTGGGTCACCGGCTGTTCGTCGAACGTGCCGAGCCGTTCGTTGACGTCGCTGCGCTCGAAGAGGAACGAGGCAAGCATTTCCCGGCGGTAGGCTCGGTAGGCGTCGTCCCGCGACGAGGCCTTCCCGCGCGGGCGCACGCACACGGGGTTGCCCAGCGTGTTGAGGTACACCAGGAGGGGCAGCTCGGTGAGCCGCCTGATCTCGTCGTCGCTGTCGATGAGGTTGTTGCCGATGTCGAGCGTCTCCAGCGAGTAGATCTTCTCGAGGGAGGACGTGGACCGGAGCTGGTTGCCGGCGAGGATGAGCACCTTGAGGCCACCCAGCACGGCGTGGATGTCCTGCACGGAGTCGATCTTGTTGAAGGACAGATCGAGCAGATTGAGCCGCACGCACTGCTCCAGGTTTTCGACGCGACGGATCGAGTTATGTGAAAGCGTGACGCGCTTCACGTTGGGCAGCAAATGCTGGAGACACCGCGGTCACAGTGAACATCGAATGTCTTTTTTGTTTTTTTTTTCCAATTTTTATGTTTGTTTGATTGGTTGGTTTGTTTGTTTGTTTGGTTTGTTTGGTTTGTTTGGTTTGTTTGGTTTGTTTGTTGTGGATTACTTCTACAAAAAGTAAATTTTGCTATTTATCGGTTGCTCAATCGAACCGCGTAAGCGTACCAGAGATTCGTCCATAATTATGATTTGGTTGTGCCCGCAATCCAATACAGTCAGTTCACTCCAAACTACCGGTTCGGGCTCCGGATCCTTAATATATTTTAGTAATTTGTTGTTCTTAATTTTATTTTTATCGCTAGTGTTATTGTTATGTGTCGTGGTTCATAAAGGGGAAGAAAAAGAAATGGGAACCTCGCCACCGATTCTGCTGATGAGGATATCTTGCAGCTTCATGAGGCCCGAGTTGACGCAGATCAGCTGAGATAGTCTGGGTCCCAGCCGCAGACTCAGGTGTTGAATAAGCGGAGGGAAAACCTCGTCAATCTGATCAGACCGTCAATACTCAAGCTTAAGGCGAAGTAGTTAAGAACATATTTAGAATAACCGCCAAAGGGAGAACGGCACCTCCAGATATTTCAGCCCCTTAAAGCGGGACAAGTTGACCATTGTTTTGCACTCCAATTGGCCGGGTCGCCTTGACTCGAGCTGCGGGACAACAGCAAAATAATAATAAAATGAGCCTTTTCGTGTGCACCACTCCCCTATGTAAGAAAATAACGCAGAGGATGCATACCCTAACGCAGGGTATCTCCTCGAGCAGCATGGACAGGCGCGTCATCGTATCACGATAGGTAGCACCCTTGGCGGTCTGTGAAAGCGCTGTGATACGCTTGCCTGGGGCGCAGTGGGGCGTTATGTGACAAAAACGGATGTAACATCCGCGGCCAAGGGCGTACCAATCTGACGAAACTCGTGTAGTGCATCGTTCAGGAGTTCCAGCGAAACAGGATTAAAAGGAAGCACCATAGACCCATCGCGCAACTTCGCCTCTTAAGATGAGGCATAAATCGCCAAGATGAGGGGCAGCAGAATCAATGTGTATTTTATTTGATGTGTAGCGCACCATTTTGTTTGACGAACTGGTAGAGCCGAGCGATGTACTCGCCACTCGCATGACTCATTCCTTTCTCTCCCAGGAATATTAGTGGGCAATTAAAATATAATGTTGTTTTTCTCCTGCTTTTTCTGTGTGTTCAATAAAAAGAAATGTTCCTACAAATAAAATGAAAATTGGTTATTGGAATGCCCAAACCTTGAATTGAAAACCATCTACGAACACGAACGCGATTAACCACTTATGGTTTCACATGGACAGCCTGCCTGAGGAAATTTGGCTTCTTGTTCTTTCATACCTGTGCCCCTCTGGTATGTGTGGTTCTGCTAGTTTAACTGAGCACTCCTCACCCACCGGTCGTCCCTCCTAGAGGTAGCCGCGTCGGCGGCCGTGTGCCAAAGGTGGAAGCAACTTGCGGCAGACAACCACGGTGCAGACTAACTATGACGACAAAGTAGAACCCTCACGGCACTCATACTCCTTCGGCTTGTTCAGTGTGGCGGGAGCAGTTCGCCACTATGTTCCCCTCCCAAGCTAGAAAGCTTGTCAGGCGCAGCTCGAAACATTCGGATACACTTGGGAGTAAGGATGTCCACATGAGCCTGTTGGCCGGCCGTGCAATCTCACGTCTTGCTTGTTTAGGTCTTATCGACTGGCGTGCTGAATTTCAGCTTGCCAAGCAAACGGAGAGCAACTGGAAGGCCGGACTCTTCCGTCAAGCGTCCTTCTCGCCCTTTGGCTTGTAAGCTTTCGCAGAGCACCATCCCTTTCCCTTTTTGAGAGGAGAGGCAGGAGGAGGAATATCAAGTAATTGATCGCGTCGCTTGTACAGCACTGCGCATACCAAGACAGTGGGCGGAATGATGTTCCAGTCTCAAGAGGATTTACTCGTTGCGGGCCACTTCAACACGGGCGACGTCGTCGTGTTTGAGAACCCCACCGAGTCCACCCCCAGGCCTAAACAATTACATTGTCTCGAGTACGAGGACCGGTACCGTTATATACCCATGCGGCCTGCTTGTGTGTGACCCAATTGCAAGCCTTTCGAAAAATGGCTGACTCAATGATTGGCTGGACAGGCTGTCGGCTCTGCAGTTCTCGGGTGGGTTGCTTGCCTGCGGCCACACTGATGGTGTCGTCAACGTTTGGAAGTTGGAGAACGGTGAGCATGTAGTGGCTCTTATTCGCAGCTATGAGTGGGTCGAATCTCTTCAGTTTAATAGATCATGTACATCCTTCCGGGCCGTTCCCAGCATCCTCAGCGATCCTCGAGTCTAACCTGTGAATTTTAGTCGAGCACTTGATTGTGGGCTACAGCACGGGCAAGATCGGGCTCTGGGACATCGAGCAGGCCAGCGTTGTGGGCCAACTGAAGGGCCACAAGTACGCGTTTTCCTTAGTGCGCTGGCCGCGGCCCTATCGGATAGCATGCTAAGTCTCTGACTATCAGAGCCAATGTAATGTGTATGCAATTGTCACCGGACGGTAGAGTGGCATTAACGGGCTCTCTCGACACCACTATCCGCCTTTGGTTCGCCACCACCTGAATAGAATATTCAGCTTTTATTCTATACCACAAACTCTAACAAAAATAGGGGAAAACAGGGACATGCGTACGACAGAGACGGTGAGCTTCATCAAAGGCGAAAGGGTGATCAAGTGCCTCGCTGCAGACTTTGACGCACACAGGCTGGTTCATAACCGGAGCGACCAGGGCCTCTCGCTGCTCGACATCCGTATGACATTGGGCCGCGGAGGCTACATTAGCCCAGAAGCCTCCCACATAGGCGTGGTGGATTCATGGAAGGCACACAATGGGGCCATCATCCGGCTGCAGATGCAGGGCGACCGCATCATCACCGGCTCACGCGATAAGAGCGCTAGAGGTGCCGGCTCATGCTGCCATATTGACGCGAGTTCTTTCGCAAGTTTCTTTCGAAAGTTGTTGCTTACAATAACGTCGTCATGTCCGAATTTACAGTGTGGGACCTTGGGTCGAGCGACGCCAAGACGCCGATTCTCACTCTCCCGCACGGCGACTGGGTCACCAGCATAGAGTTTGATGAAGAGAAGCTACGCTGCGCCTGGGGACCCACCATCGACACTTATTATTTCCGACCGGAATCGAGGACCTGATGGCATCGTATAGACAACGTAGCGGGCAGTACTGTATCCCATCAGCTCAAACTAGCCAACCAAACAACGACTTTATTATTTTATCAGATGTTATGTTGTATGGGTTTCCAGGCTGCAAGCCAATGAGAATAGGACTATCTCCTGAACAATTTTAAGCAATTAATTTGAGCAAGAACGGCGAACTAACAAAGCAAAAACAACCTCCCTGTTAGCATGTCTGGCATATTCAGGACGGGAAGTAAGGCCCCACCTGTGTTCGGGGGTACAATAGAGGAACCCCGAGGCCAGCAGTTTCTCGTCGAATGCCTCGACCTGTTGGAGACTCGTGGTAGCCCCCCCTCTACGTTTGCTGGTTGCAGGAAGTTCAAGTAATTTGACCTCCGTCTTTAGTCAATGAAGAAGGTCTATACCGGCTGTCCGGCAGCAAGGAGGATATCTCCAACGCAGAGAGAGATATAAACAAAGGTACTCAACCCTTTTTGGCTGAGCATATACGGAAGCCCTGCACTAAGGCAGTTGGGCAGGCAAGCATGTGGACCTTGCAGCAATGGCGGCGAAGTCTCCGCACACGGTAGCTGCGTTGCTGAAGCTATATCTGCGCGAACTCAAGCCCGAACCGTTGCTCACCTTCAACCTCTACGAGTGCCTGCTTGCAGGTTTCCTTTCCTCCAACCAGAGAGTCACAAAATACACCGAAATGATTGATTTCTTTCGAACAGCAACACAGGAGGAAAACGAGGAGGAGAGACTCCGAATCCTCTTTGGTTTGCTGAGCATGCTTCCGCGCACCAACTTCAAGGTGTTAACGGTGCTTATGAGCCATTTGCAGTTCGTCGTGCAGCACAAGGCGTCCAATAAGATGGACATCACAAACCTGGCCATCATCTTCGGCCCCATTTTGTGCGGCTCTCGCAGCGACAAAGTGGAGATCATCATTACGGACGTGGCTCACGTTATTCGACTGATGACTATCCTCATCCAGCACGCCGACTTCTTCTTTCCGGACAAAGATGTGGAGATTGCCGAGAAGACCCTTGAACCTGAGTCACCCTCGACAAAAGCGAAAAAGGAGAAAAAGGAGAAGGGCAAAGACAAGAAGAACCAGGATCCAGAGGAAAAGCCGAAGAACTGGGACAGTACCGGGGAGAAGAAAAAGCGTGCTAATAATGTGAAGAAGATAAACGAGGAATGGGCGCGTAAAGCAGAGGGCACGGCAACAGCCTTGTCATCATCTCCGGGTCCGGTCAAGAAGACCAAGAAGGAGAAGAAGCAGGAGCAGCTCGAACGGAAGGAACGCAGGGCCAAACAAAAGCGGATTAACGAGCGATGGGAAAGAATGGCCGTCGCTTCCCCACAGCTCGCCCGCAGCCAAGGCGGAGTCCGGCGCGAAGCACAGATCAAGGAAAAGGAGCGACTGGAGGGCCTCTACTCTCAGCGCAGTACGCGGATGGTGCAAAAGATAACGGTGAACGAATTCTTACATGAGAAGGTCAAGCGGATCAAGAGCGGGAACTACACATACGAGGAACTGCAAGACTGGATTGAGGCTCTGGCGAGGTAAAATAAAGTGCCGAAGAAATGAGAGGGAAAAAGTTAGTTACTTTCGTGGTGAGTACTTTCTTGGAAGTGCTTGGGGCCGTCCAGACAGGAAATGGAAGCTTCTGATATACCAACACAGGAAAAAAGAAAAGGACGGCTATCACCTTGTGGTTGCCACTGGCGTTGCAGCAGTGAAGACCGTGAAGGGAGGACGGTTGTGCTGAGTGGCGCCAACCACCCCCTATTTCTGTTCAACTGCGACCCAGAAACCATATGGGAGAGGGACCTCCGGCGAAGTGGCCCCATGAAGAACTTCCTCCATGCATATCAGGAACTTGGAGTGCCCAGAACCATTCTGGTCTTAAGTGAGCGGCCGTTAGATGAAACACGACGAGACACTGTGGCTCACACGTATTCTGCGATGCTCTTATTTTTATTCTCTGCCAACTGACAGTATGCTATATTAGCTTGAAACGTTTCGCAGGAGGGAGTGTCGATTTCACCATCGTTAGCCAGGTCAGTTATCAACCCTCTTGTCTTTATGCTTCTTTCGGATACTGAATGTCATTTCATTGGATTGGACAGGTTTTCGAGGATGGCAAGGTAGACCCAGAAGCCCCACTCACAGGGGAAACACGGGGCGACAACACAAAGCCCTTTCCATGGCCGGATGACACATTCGATCTCGTGCTGGGCCGAGGGGTGCTTGCCGTGTCCCATTCCTCCCTTCGCTTCGGACTAGCGTGTTTCCCTTACCTTTATGTCAGGTTGTGTGCCTGTGCGGAACCAATGAGAAAGGCGGGCCCTGTGGGGTACCAGAAAATCTGGTGCAGTTTGTATGTGAGGTGGCCAGAGTGCTGAGGAGGTAGGCGACTTTCAACATCCATTAGGGGCGTACTCATCACTTGGCAGGTCCAGCGTTGGTCATCCGCAGCATCAGGCTCTCCTTCATGGTGACAAGGCTGGCGGCACAGAACGATGCATAGCTCTCTGGCAAGACGTGGCACTTGCTGTGGCGAACCGCCAGATCGTTGTTACACTTCTTAAATATGAGGGTAGGCTGCGCGGTATAGAAATCATCAAGCTGTGAATATCTGCAACTCCAGTCAAAGCCTGCCGTCTTCGTATCGCTCACCTCTTACGGCTACCTCTTCGGCCTGCGATCACCTGCCTCAGGTCCAGGCAGCTGATGCTACACCTCCTCTGACTGGACCGCTCAGGTATCGAGGCCACGCCTTAAGGAATGGTCATAGACTTGAGAGCGCTACTTCAAAGACCACTAGCAAAACTATCAACTGTAAAATCCTAGAGAACATAGGAAACGAAGAAAAGAGCGTGTTCCTGGTGTAGCGAGTTGGATTACGGTGAGAACGCTTGTTCCACGATTTTAAAAAAAGAAAAAAAAAACAGAAAAGCAATACCGAGACCCAACACAGATGCAGGGTCAACGATTCGAGGGTCTTTACGCAGCTACTCTCACGCCCTTCGGTGCCGACGGCTTTGCGTCCACCGACCTCATTAGTAAGCTATCTGTACGGTAGCTACATGAGTTTTAACCACTCCCCTTGCCCAAGGTGCTTATGCCAAGCGTCTGGTGCAAGATGGTGTAACTGGAGTGTTCTGCTGCGGGACGTCGGGCGAGAGTATGAGTTTGACGCTGCCTGAACGCAAGGCTGCTCTCGAGGCCTGGCTTGCAACGCCGCTTCGGGTGATTGTCCACATCGGCACCACCAGGTCCGGGGACCTTGGCTTCGGTCTGTCTGTGTACTTACCCAAAAACTTGTAGCTTGGAACAAACCAAAGAACTAGCCACCCATGCAGAGCAAGCCGGCGCACACGCGATTGCTCTCATGCCCCCCTTCTTCTTCAAGGTGCTTCTTTCTAGTTTGTTAGCCTGTAGCATTAGCGTTGAAGCTTATTGTATCAGCCACGTAACGTGGAGGAGCTTGTGTCCTACTGCGAGTCTGTGGCCCAGGCTGCTCCCAAAACTCCCTTGTTCTATTACCACTTCCCAGGTTGGCTCAGGCTCTTGCTGTTCCTCCCCCTTCTTACTCGTTGCTTCAGGCATGGTCGGCGTCAACATTCCTCTGTACGATTTCTTTGCTGCGGCCAGCTCTCGCATTCCTACACTACAAGGTTCGATCACATCGAATAGAAAAGCCTAGCCTATTCCTCACTTGTGGCCACGCGTCCCTGTGTCCTAACAGGCGCCAAGTTCACCGATTCGCAGATGGGAGACTTCTTCCGGGCTCTGTGCCTTCATGGTGCCCTCTCTCGGTGAATCGAACTGAGAGCCTTATAACTTACGAGACCGGGTCTTGTGGCGACAGACCGTAAGTATGATGTATTGCAGGGCTACGAGTTTTCCTACCTGCCGTGCCTCGCTCTCGGCGCCACGGGCTTCGTGGGGGCCTCCTTTTCCGTATGTGCACCGGTCTACCTTCGCATGGAAAAAGCCTTCCGCGATGGCGACCTTGCGCAAGCGCAGCGTATCCAGTTGGTGGTAAAGCGAATTACTCTATTCGGCCGAGTCATTGATAGCATCTTAACTGCCTTTGCAATTAATTGGCGTGGTAGGTGTCCGATTTCCTCACCACGCTGCTGAATTATAACTTGGTTCCCGCCCTCAAAGTCTTGGTGAAAGAGGTATGGACCCACCTTAGCTACGGTGTATTCGCTCTGACTAACGTGCCAGGGGCAAAATAGTGGACAGGATTGGATTGCGGCGGGGTAAGGCTGCCTCTAGTACCACTAAGCGACACCGAAAAGGAGAAGCTGTTAGCCGAACCCAGCATCAAGACCATGCAGGCCCTGTTAAGAGAAGGTGAACCGTAGATAAGGTGTACTGGCATCACATTTCTGATTAAAGCAACGCTAAGCCTCAGTGAAGGGAGATACTGTGTCTGACAAGAGACAAGGGACAAAGTGTTGAAGCCTAATGATGAAAAGGTGGTGTTCGGCGAGGGCATGCCCATCTCGAAAACGCCCAGCCCCCAGAAGGGGAATCTCCGCATCCGCTTCAACATCTCTTTCCCTCGCCGCCTCAATTCAGACAAAAGAGTCTCGTGCAGCGAGACGCTGTCGTATAACTGATGGTGCTATTCTCCCCAAGTCTTCGTGATTGAGGGAAAAACCCGTGGGCCGTGTTCAAGCGCGAGGGCAACGATCTGATCTGCACGCACAACATCACTCTGGCACAGGCTCTCACTGGGTTCGATGTGACTTTACGAACGCTCGACGGCCGACCTCTCAACATTCCCATGACGCCAACGTCTGTTTATTTCCCACCCGTCTGGCCTGCCAGATCGACATCGGTGACGTTGAGCAAAGTGCGCTGGTCCAAACCGTGTGCCGCCAGCGTGAGAGAGAAGTCATCCAGAACGCGCCGCGGGAAGTCCGTCACAAACACGAAGTTGAGCTTTGCATTTCTACAGGGCATCACATAGATGGTTAGATAGTTATATATATATATTAATGATTACCACGGCTTTTTCCTCTACGACCCGTACCTGTCCTTCTCGAGCAGTTTCATGGTTGCGTACTGCCTGACCTCGTCCAGCGTCTCGTCTACAAAGAACGAACGCTGAATCCGCTCGCCGTCGGCCATGCGCAGCACCAGCGCCACTCCACGCCTGTCGCTGTTGTTGCCGGTGGCCTGCTCCTCCGCGTCCTTCTTCTCGAAGCGCGACCTGAGCTCCTCGTACATATGCTCGCGGTCCCTCTCCCGCTCCGCCTCCTGCATCTGCCTCTCCTCCTCCTCCCTCCTCTGCCGCTCCGCCTCCTGCCGCGCGAGCTCGGCCTCCCGCTCCTTCTCGCGCTGGAGCACCTGATCCCTCTTGAGGCCCTCCTCAAACTCCCTGTTCTGCTGCTGCCTGAGCAGCTCTCGCATGGTCCGCTCCTCGGCCTGCTTCAGCTCTCGCTCCCTCTCCGCCTGCCGTCTGGTCTGCCGCCTCGACCGCAGGCGCATCTCGGCATAGGCATCGTCGACGTCGATCATGGCGAGCCGAGGTGATGGGCCTGCGGTCGATGTGGGGGCGGTTTGGAGGCTGAGGTCGATGGCCCGCCGCAGTAGCTGATCGTCCTCTTCAATATTATCATCCATCAAGCCAACGTCCCTGCGGCCCTCCTTCGATCGTCTGCCGATGTCCTCGTCGTCGCTGATCACGATCTCATCCCTATCCCGCGCATCGAACTAACCGGTCAGCCTCTCCATAGATAGATAGATAGATAGATAGATAGATAGATAGATAGATAGATAGATAAAATATCAACAAAGAAAAGATAAGAAAATAAATGCCCTGCCTGACGATTCTTTTCCGGTACTTTCGGGAGTGCTTGGCTTCCTCCGAGATGAGGTCGACGTCATCAATGGTGATTGGCTGAGAGGCGCTCAAGCCGGCCCCGTCGAGCTCCAAGAGGGACTGCTCAATGGCCGCCTTGACGGCGACATCGTCGGCCGTAGCCTGGCCGTCAAACTCGGTAAGACTGTCATCGATGAAGTCGCTATCGTTGTAGTCCTCCTCCTCCTCTTCTTCCTCTCCCGCAAGCGTGCGCATCCTCGCCCGGTGCTCTCTGCGCCTGGCCTGCCTCCGACGATCGCGCCGCTGCCCCGCCACCAGCGAAGCGCCGGCGGCGGACCTGCGCAAAAAAAAAAGGTCTCGGTCAGGCAAAGAGGGAAGGGCTCGAGACAGAAAGAACGAACAGCGAAACCTACTTGCCGGCGATGCGCGCAGCCAATCCCGCGAGCCTGCGGGCTCGATCTTCGGTCGAAACAGAGGGCGCGACCGAAGGCAATTCGATTACGTCGTCGTCGATGTCATCACCGGCGGGCATGTTGGCCTCGGGCTGCCTCTGGCCTGCGGGTTTGGTGTCTATCTGTTCGTCCTCTGGAGGCTGGCTGTCGCTCTGGCTGCTCTGGAGAGACATCAGCAACGCCTGTTGCAGCAATTCGTCCTCGTCCGCCTCCCCGCTCAAGGTCGGAGGGTCATCCCCGCCTTCCCCTTCGGCAGCGGCATCGTCCCCTTCTGATGTGTGTAGATAAGGCACAACCGAAGAGCAAACAAGACGAACTTGTGCTGATGGTGGTTTACCTTGGGACGCCAGGGGCAGGGAAGAGGGCAGGCTGCCGCTATTGCTGTCGCCTTGCTGCTGTTGCTCGAGCAGGGATGCCGCAAGCACATGCTGCATCATCATGTCTTCCTCATCCTAAATGGCGAGTTTGTTGGATTCCAGACATCATCGATCAGTTGGAATCGAAAAAACTGTCTTGTTACCCCAAAGTCATCGCCTTCGTCGAAGCTTTCATCCTCGACCATGATGTCCTCTTCAGGACCCCTACTAGTAGTACCTGCGCCCCTTCTTGCCCTACCGTGTGGATATCGGTATAAATTTGCAGGGTGGATAAGTGAGAGTTGGAAGGCAATTACCTGCGTTCAGCCTTCTCTCTGCGCTTTCTGGCTTCTCTTGAAGCCTTCCTCTGGCTCATCCCAATCGGCAACCTCTCTAAGATAAGGATGAGTTTACATACACTAAGCCCACTAAACGGGAGATGCGGACCAGTTCGGGACGGGGCGATGGAAGTTGGACGTGGAGCTTGAGAGTTGGCTCCCCTACCTCTCGCTGACTGTTCCCTATTGCGCATTGGGGCAACGTTGCCCCCCTGACTTGCGGGATCTCTAGTGCCACGCCCTGCGGGCAAATGCAAACTCAGCAGGTTGCACAGCACTGTGAGCCCAAATGTTGCGCACCACGATTCATTGTGTAACAGCTTGAACAGTCAATGGGGAAAACGAAGTAGTTCCCTGCGATCAAATCAGTTATCGGTCCTCTCGTTTTTTCTGCAATTTCTTTGTCAGTAAAATCTGCATAAGTTTTTTTGCAGGGCACTGGGAAATTCTTTTTCTTTCTTGATAACAAAAAGGTTTATTCGAGGAGGCAGGGAATTGTGCACACTCAAACAAGAGACTAGAATGGTTCGCTCAAACAGTTGTCCAGTTTCCACGTCCAGATGAGACTTTGCTCAGCCAGATGGTTACGTCTTTCCAGGCACAGGGGCAACGATGCTTGACGATAGTCTCTCGTTTGAGGCGGTACGGACTTAGTCCCTGCCGTTCTTCTTCTCCTTGTAGACGGTGACCACCTTTTTGCCCATGCAGCAAACGACGCACAAGACGATAGGCTTGCCGGCGGCATGCGCTTTGGTGAGGTTGTCTCTCACCTGACCGCTGGGCAGCTTAATGTCAGCGAATGTCTCTCCTGAGCGGTCGGTGGCGATAACGTGTCCGTCCTCCTTTATCTCCTTCAGCTGCAACAGTAAGGGTTGGTCAGCTACGTGAGCCTTGGCAAACGAGCGCAAGCTATGTACCAGCATGTCGACTTTGTCAACATCAGGGAGCGTAACATCATCGGTAGAGCCAACCAGAGCCTCGTGCTTCTTACCGGTGAAGATGTCCAGCCCTACAAGGTGGACCTTGGCTCCACCGTGCTTGCCGGTCTTGGAGGTGGACATCTCAACTATCTTGCAGGGATAGTTTCCCTTGAGCAGAACTATATTGTTCTTCCTTAGCGACGATGCTTTCTGGAAGGAGACGTTCTCGTCTGAGGCCATTTGCTGCAGATATCAGAGTGCTCCTTCGATTTACTGTAGAGAGTTAACATGTGAGCAGCTTGCCACGAGCACTCCAGCAACAGAGCAACAAACGTACGTGTGCTTGTTAAAGTCCAGGGTAATGGTGGGCAGGATGGGTGTATCGCTAGCTCTACTCTCTCTTCGGGTGCGCTGATGAAGAGAGACTGGGGCAAGCGACAGTAGAATGAACTGTGGTGTGCACTGTTCAGACAAGGAACACCGTTTATGTGCCCCAAATTTAAAGACCTACAGCGCGGAAGAAACCTGGAACGTTCAACAATTCACCGAAGCCGCCCGACATTATCCTCTATTTTACCGAGGATCTTCACAGGTCTACCCTTCGTGATGTAGCGTGCCATAAAGCTGACAAGCAGGCATATTTCCATTTGTGGGAGTTTCAGTTTAGTTCCATCGTTTAACGTTAGGTCCGGCTTGTAGTAGTACGACTTCGCCACGAGCTCACACCCCTTCATGAATTTATGAATCAGACAAAACAAACAATTATTTACGCTCAGCATTCCACACATTGTCAGTGATCGGCAAACATGTCCACTTCCTCCGCATCGCCGTATTCGAGTGGATCACTGCTGACCACCAGCTCGCTCGAGCCATTCCTTTCTCCGTGTGCGTGTCCATTTGTAGCAGATGCCTCCTCGCTAGGCGGTTTGCTCAGCGTGTCCATCTCGCGGGACGTCGCAAACTCTTCTGCAAATGGATCCGGCAGGTCTTCTTCATCGTCCTCCGCACCGTCAAATAGGCCTTCGTCGTCCTGCACCTGGAGATGCTGATATGCCTGAATGGCCGTGCTTGGGGCTGAGGTGGAGCAAATGAGCGCTGGCTCTCCGATCAAGAAGGAGCTGGGGGGGGGGGAAAAGCACGACGTACGATTGCCCAGCACTAGTACGCTGCGTTTCTTGCGCCAGTAGTAGATGCCCAGCGCCACACAGGTGGAGACCAGGAGTATTCCCATCACCTGTTCGAGAGTGTCCGGTTAACTCGACGGTAACACACGTACCAAAGCGAGTTGTAGGTTGCATACCAACAAAAATATGATGATACCCACAGCCAGACCCGGCCCGGACCTATAAATGCGCCCCCGCCCCAAGAGTGGCAAGTGCCCTCTTAGCGACATAGAAGAAGAGATGAAGGAAAGAGACGAGGTACGCTGAGGTATTGGTCGCGTTGGTTGCATGTGGAGAATGCGAGACAGTAGGCAAGGGGACAAAGGACGCAGAAGCGGACGGTAAGGGCGACGGGTCCATGTAAGATGGGGAGGGCGACGGCGACGGCAATATGGATGGCGAAGAGGAGGGCGGCATGTAAGTGGGAGACACGGATGGCGACGCGGCTATTGGGATACCGAGCAGAGGAGGCCAAGAATGAATAGGATGGAAAAAAAATAGGTAGAAATATGGATGTAAGAGGAAGACAGAGGGAATGAAGGATGGGATGCCGTACGCGAGCCTCCGCAGGAACTGATCAACACATCCACGCAGCGTTGACCCCAAGCTTATATTTCGAGGGAAGGGTGCCGGCCAATATGAGTTAACATGTAACGCGCTGGAAACGGTGGTCGTGAATGTACCCATGGTGCAGCATTCGCCGATCTTCCTGCACACGCATTCGCGCTGTTCGGCATTGGCGCATCCTGCCCGGAGTAGAGGTCAACAAGGGAAGAGAGAGAACATGCCAAGAGCGTTGGGAACAGATGAGCGCAACCTGGGCAGATGGAGACCTCGTTGCATGGATTGTTACACTTCGTGGAGCAGTCGGCCCCGCACTTGGATGCGTGCCAGACACAGAGGCTGAAAAAAAAGGGGGGCCACGAAATAAATTACAGCCGAATAGTGAAAATGAATTTTAAAAAAAAAAAGGGGGGGGGGCTTTCACACCTGTCCCAAGTTTGCTTGCAACAGCTCTTGTCAGCGGCACACACACACGACTCGATTCGTGTGTCGTTGCAACCTTCATTAAGTAAGTTCAGTGTCTAAGGAGAGGACTCGGGCAGGTACGCTGGCACGCACCGGAACAGCCGGCCAGGCTTTGTACGCAGCAAGAGCCCTTGGCTTCCGGGGCACAAGAGGCCCTGGCGAGCTCATATGCGGTATCTCTTTGCCGTGTAGCGTGCGAAGCTTCACCCTCTGGTCGGCTGAGTGCCGCAACTCGCCTCACCAAGCAAAGATCGAAGAGAACCAGGAATGTGCATAAAAATAAAGCGAAGGAGAGCACTTTCGATTGCCTCCGGTGTTCCATGTGTCGTAAGCCAGCTAACTCATCCTTCATTTCTCTGAGGTTCTTCGATTTAGGGCACCACCCAGCACGAGACCTCTGAGGTTGTCCCGGAGATAGAGTGGGAAAAAGTGAAGGAAATTTTATGTTTATTGTTTGTCTGTTTCCTTTGTTTCTGTTGTGGTGTGTGCCGTCTGTGCCGCTTCCTCGGCCTCCTTCTGTTGCTTTTCGCGCGTGGCCGTACTCTCGTCGGCCACCTGCCCGATGTTGATTATCAAATAAATCCATAACGCATGCGAGGTCGAAAACAAAGCACCTTGCGTTGAAATCGCAGATTATAGTGCGCCATTTTTTCTATGCACCGATTAAGGCAAACCTGAAAGTGTGTGAGAAGCGCCGGTGCCATTTTTCTTGCTCTTCCTTACCTCTTCCTTCTCCACAAGCTGGGGTGTCCGAAGGTTGAAAACACATTTTTTAAAGCACTTTTCCGTTGTGGAGTTGTACATGGTAAGGTAATCCTGCATCTGAAGTGTGGCCATCATGGCCTGCATCATCTGCTCCTCATCCAGATTGGAAGCGGAGCCTGTTCGAGACCCCAACCCGAACTGTCGATTGCCCATGTTCTTCGATTTTCTTTGGGTGCCAACAGGAAAAGATACAGGAAAAAACATAGCCGTGGCGCGATTACCGCGGAAAAGCCGAAAATACGAAAGCAAATCCAAGGAGAACGCAGTGCACGGATTGGGCTGAAGAAAGGGCTACGACGAAGGACCCATGATTGAAGCTGCTGGTATCATAGCCTTTTGATTCATAACATATCTATGCGATCGATCGATTGCAGAGCCTTTTAGCAGTATAGCTCAGTTTGGTTTTCCACTTCAAGCAGTGGTTGCTGGAGGAGGAGCTCTCGCTGCCTCTGTATACTACTACTTTTGGGGACGTTCTACTCCCGTACGTGTTTTTTTGCCCTTCTCTCGTCGTTGGGCCAATGTCTTGGCCGCCACTCAGCTTCTTTTTCGTTAAGCCCCAATTCGGCGTTCCTCTCGAGAGTGTGGCAAAGACAGAGACTGGCCTTCCAGTAGCCGTTGACTGCATGCTCAAGTCCCTTCGTAAGGATGGTACATCTAACTGTATGGCTATGTGCTCTTCGTCTCCTGCTCAATGTGCAAGGCTTGCGTACATAGGCATGCATGAGCTGGGCATTTTTAGGCAGTCGGGAAGCCGACAGGTTGTGAGAGAACTAATGGAACAATTCAACTCGGGTACTCTCGAGCTTCTTGTTTACAACTTCTGCTGTTTCAATCCTCAAAACGGCGTCTGCAGGTAAGCCGGTCGCATTGGAAAAGGCTGATGCGCACACCCGCGGAGACCTGCTGAAGGTATGTACAGCCAGACGCTTTTGTTCATTTCATCGCCCACCTCTAACCCCAACACACTGCCGATAACGGGGCTTTGCTTACCGCCCCAGTTCTTTTTGAGAGAGCTTCCCGAACCCGTATTCCCTACAAAGGTGTTCAATCTGTGTATGGACGTCGAGAGTAAGTGCAACAATAGTCGCTGTTTGCCCTCCTTCGGCAGCTCACATTTTGCCTGGGCTATTCTGTGCAGAGCGGTACAGAGAGGATCAGGACCTTCAACGCTGGATTTCTTCGGCCAAGTGCATCATTGGTGAGTTGCCTCCTCCCAATCGCATTCTACTGCGGGAGCTTTGTGCCTTTCTCAATGAGGTACCTGATGAAAGCCTTGTCCTGGAGCCAAGTAGCCTTTTGGTGGTGAGCTTATCGTTATTTAGGTGTCGCAGCATGCTGAGCTGAACGCGATGAGCCCTGCCAATCTGGCAACCTGCTTCGGTCCGAACCTGCTTACAGCCAAGGACGCTGCGTCTCTTCAGGAGCTGCTCGATCTCACGCCCCTCGTCACGCGATTCGTCCTCAAGTGTATTGAAAACTGCGAGCAGCTCTTTGATTCGGACGATGCAGATGCTAGAGATTAACGGCCGGGCCCGCTATTGACAAACTAAATATTGTACAGAGCTATTCACTGGTTTGAGGACGAGGAAGAGGTTACCCCAAAGACTTGAAACAACATAATCATTTAATGTAACAAGGCAAGGCAAGGAAATGCAAGAATACAAAAATAAAAGACTATTGTAAAGGAAAGGCTGCTCGGCTTCCAAGGAGAGGAGCAATTGACCACGAGGGACGACCAATCGCAGCGTGAGGTACAATCTTCAGCACACGCCAGCTCCGAAGGGGTTGCTTGCGCGGCTGCTGAAGGAGAGCGAAGCAGGGGAGGGGCAGGAGCGCGGTAAATCTGCGTCGCACTCCTTGCCGTCTCTGAATAACTTAGAGAACTGTACACCCAGGAGGTCCTGGCCATCGAGCTGCATGGGACTGCCGGCGGTAATGACATCGGGGACGTCGTGGAACATGGCGTCACGTTCCTCCTCGGCCTCCTCGACAGCGTAGGCCAGCACCTCGCTGAGCTCTTCATCGTCAAAGCAAGCCGCCAGCTGAAGAGGGTCTTCGCCGTCGGCGTTGGGGCAGCGGTAGTCAGCACCCAGCTTAACCAGGAGCTTGACCATGTCTACCTTGCCTTCCCTTACGGCCCAATGCAAGGGAGTGTCGTCTTCGTCGTCTTGAGCGTTGATGAACGATCCATACTGAACAAGCAGCTTAGCGATATCGCAGTCGTCCATCGCAGCAGCGACGTGAAGAGCCGTTACGCCGTCGACCGTGGGATAGTCAGCGGCGCCCGATCTGAGGAGGAATTCGACCTTGTCCTTGGCCTGAAGCGAGGCGGCGATATATAGCGCCGTCTGACCCTTCCAGTTCTGAGCGTTGATTCCCGCTTTGTTGCCCTTTGCCTGGATGTACTGCACCATCCATTCTACAGACGCATTGGCGGTAATCCACATCAGTTCGGTATTCCCCTCGTTGTCTCTGTTCAGATGGTCCGCGTGCAGTCCAAAGTCGGGAACGGCATTCTTTTGGATGGCGCGGTTCATAGCTTGTTGATTAAGAATCCGTTTTCACAAGGAAGCGTGAACGGTGGTAGGGCGAGGTTGGTTATAGATAACACTCGTTAGAAGGAGAATGGAAGCAGAATCCTTAGCAGAAGACGGCCGCGAAGGATCGTTGCAGAAGCTCGGCTTGGTGGGTCGTGATGGGAATCTTGTGTGAAGAGGGTTTTGCTAGCGGTTTCTTAGGTGCTACTTGTTGATGAACTTAAATTTATGTTCAAGTTCGAAGCAGCTGCCGTAGTCTCTTTAGATCGGTGGTTGTCGGTGGGGTTTTTATAAGCAATGCGTTTTTCCTCTCCCTTTCCTTCCCTCTCCCTCCGTTCTGGGCCTTTTCTGCACCCTCCTTTGTTCTCAACAAGAAAATCAAGTGAAGATACGCCTGGATTTTGATATTTCCTGTCCTCATTGGTCTAAAAGTGTTTGTCTCGAGAAAAAAACCACAAAAATTGGCGCGAAAAATGTTCTGCGCGTGTCGGCAGACCAGGAAAATTCGAGGAGGGCCGAAGATGGTTTACCAAGAAAATTGTGCTAACGCCATAACTCCGGGTCACGATTTTTCTTGGCCTCTTTTCTCTGCTTCCTGGCCCACGGGCCTGACTAGCCCGGATATACTGGTGCTTGACGGTTATTAGCAAGAGGGAAAACACAAACAACTTCACATAAGATAAAGGGCCTTATTTTTGCCGTACAACAATGGATGTGCAATGGCAACCGCAGTGGCAGGCCCAGTGGGGAGGCCTAGATGCGGGCATGTATGTTCCTTCGCAGCCACCAACCGGTGTAGTGACTGCTAGCATGACGCAGAGTCTCACCACGAGGCAAGGGGGCACTAAAGTCGAAATTCACCTTGCGTGCAAGTACGTTTGTCTCTTTGTCATAGGTTCCGGCAGGGTTAACTTGTTTTCAACAACAGAAACCTCGTAAACTTAGACACCTTTTCCAAATCGGGTACCGTTACCGTTTATCTCAACCTTCACAAGACGCACGCCGTTATTCTGTTATCCTAATCCTGTCCTCGATTTATTTATTTATTTATTATATATATATATATATTTATTTCTTGCTGCAGACCCTCTTTGCGTAATGAAAATGAAGGAAGGGAACAAGTGGACGGAAGTTGGCCGTACCGAGATCATCTGGGTATAGCAATGTTACAGTTGTGGAATTTCTTTCTTTCCACTGACTGATCTCCATGAACCAATAGGATAATCTCAATCCTAAGTGGGTCACCTCGTTTAAAGTCACCTATCATTTCGAGAAAATCCAACCAATGAAATTCGAAGTCTACGATATCGACGACAAGCACGCCGACCTCAGCAAGCAGGATTTCATAGGTCACGCGGTACGCACAACTATTAATCAGACTCACTTAAACAAATTCCATGAAAGATTCCTGATGATATTATGCAGGAATGTCGCTTGAGCGAGGTGATGACATCGAACGGCCAAACCGTCATGTTGACCCTTATGTACGTGTTTTCGTTGTTTTTTCTTTTCTTTTCTTTTCTTTTCTTTTCTTTTCTTTGTTAACGATCTAACCCAAGAAGGTCACAACACACTGTGATACACTTGGTATTTATAAAGTCACATACTGTGCTGATTACGTAACGTATGTCCCATGTTCAGAAACGAGCACAAGCCTAACAGGAAGAACGGCAGCATTATTATCATGGGCGAAGA
This sequence comes from Acanthamoeba culbertsoni, assembly GCA_000826265.1. Taxonomy (NCBI): domain Eukaryota; phylum Discosea; order Longamoebia; family Acanthamoebidae; genus Acanthamoeba; species Acanthamoeba culbertsoni. The sequence goes on along the minus strand of CDFF01072316.1, from coordinate 104,985 downwards.
GATCAACGACACCATCCCGCAGGACCAGGTCGCGGTGCGAAATGTTGTCCTGATTTCTGATTGGTGGCTTCACCTTAACGTCGACATCACTACATTCAGAAACTGAATGTGAGGGACAAATACGTCATCACTAGGAAGGAGTATCATCGATTTAAATTCTCTGCGCATGGATTGGACCGTAAGGATCTGCTCGGCAAATCGGGTTCGTATCTGTGCGAAGCATTTACCCGCTTTCCCCTAACCTTTCTTTTACTGCTCTTGAAAAGATCCCTTTTTCGTCATTCTACGATCTCGCGAGTCAGGAAGTTCAAATCAAGAAAATTGGGTCCCAGTTTATAAATCTGAGGTATTGTGTGCGCGCGTACAGTTGTGTGTGTGTGTGTGTGTGTGTAAATTCGCTTCAGCCGATTAAGTATCTTTTGTTTCAGACAATCAAATTGACGCTTAACCCCAATTGGGCGCCGTTTGAAATTTCTGGAGAGGACTTGAACAACGGAGATCCTAAACGACCAATCCTCATTCAAGTCTGGGATTGGAACAGAAGGTAACATCCGATTTTCTACAGAATCAGTGTTGCATGGCAATTCCATAACGACGTTTAATGTTCTATCGCGTCGCAGTGGCTCACATGAGCTGATTGGTCAGGTGGAAACTGACACCGAGGAACTCTATTCGAGCAAGGGCGAGTTTCCTGTAATCAACAATAAGAAGAAGGCCAAAAAGAGGAAGTATCGGGATTCCGGTAAGCCGCTCGTCGCGCAGAGCTGGAATTGAGTTCGTTGCCTTGTAACACACCAATATCTACAGGTCTGCTGAGAGTCGAAATACGCAGCAAGGAATACAGGGAACAGAAGATCGCCAATCCTTACTACGGATACAACGTTCACTCGTACCTTGTCCCATCTTTCTTCAGTCTTTCTTTCACAACTTAAATTTCTTTTTTTTTCTTTTCTTTTTAAAATGAACATGATGAATGTGGCCATATGTCTAGATTCCTGGAGTATATCGCTGGAGGTTGCCAGATAAGTCTGGTCATCGCTATCGGTGGGTCATTCGGATTCCTTTACATCTTCGTTTCGTTCTTCACCCATGCTCATGCATTTCTCCAGATTTTACTGCGTCGAACGGAAGTCCCAAGGATCCCAAATCGCTCCACTATCTCGACCCGACTGGCGTGCGTCCAATCATTTTACCCCTTCATGTCAGTGATTATTGGCCATCATAGTCTAAATTACCCCTCCCCCCCTCCTCAACATCCTATTCGTTTTCTCGCGTGCGTAGAGAAAAGTCAATGAATACGTGACGGCGATCACCACCGTAGGGCAGATCCTCTCCGACTACGATTCCGACAAGAGGTATCCGGTGCGTGCACGCCCTTCTAGTAAAGCCACCATCATCAATCATCACCCATCATCCACCATCGTCACCCAACTCATACGGCAAATGCAGGTCTTTGGGTTTGGTGCCAAAAGGAAGTCCGCGGGCAAGTCCGGCGCCGCTCACCACTGCTTTGCGCTCAATGGCAACGAAGACGACGTACGCTGGCCCGACTTGCGCGTTCTCACAACCTTTTTCCTTTCCTTTTCCCCGTCTTTTCCTTAGGAGGGGTTTACCCAATGCGTGCATTTCTCATTATGTTGTGTTTTCTTCAGCCGGAGGTAAGCGGTATCGATGGCGTGCTGAAGGCCTATGATTCGGCCTTCGATCATTGGATTCTCTCCGGCCCTACCAATTTTGCCGAGGTATTATTATTATTTATTATTTATTATTATTATTTGTAGACATTTGTGAATTCACCCCTATTGCCATCAATCACTTGCACACGTGCTAAAATCGATGAGCAGATCATTTCCAGGGCAGCAGACATGGCCAAGAAGGCTGTAGAAGAGCAGAGACAGAACCACTTTATCCTCCTCATCTTGACCGACGGGTGTGTTCTCTCATTCTCCTCCCCTAACCTATACGCATCCGCACATTCCTATCGTTCCTCACCTGTGCGTGCTTGTGGTTCACCAGAATCATTTCGGATATGCGGGAGACCACGCGCGAGATCGTTCGGGCCTCCGCTCTCCCACTGTCTATTGGTACATATTTATTTATTTATTTATATTAGTATTTTTTTTTAACTAAGTCATTCCTTGAAACCTAACATTTCTAATAATCGTATAACTCGGGATCAGTTATTGTCGGTGTGGGCGATGCGGACTTTAAGAACATGGCACGCCAAATCCTTCGCCTTCTGTCCATTCCATACCAATCATTCCATTCCATGGCTTATGTTGTCTCTCGTCGCGGGTTTCGATGGCCTGTCTAGGATGTATTGGACGCCGATGACGATCCGCTTGTCTACAACGGAGTGGAGATGCAGAGGGACATCGTCCAGTTCGTGCCCTTCCGCGAGTTTAGAAGCAACCCACAGCGGCTCGCCGAGGAGACGCTCCAGGTTAGCCCGGGAAACTCTCCTAAGATACCGTGTCGACATGTTCACCAATCGAACGTGTCCGTCATTCCAGGAAATTCCCTGGCAACTCACGTCCTGGATGGCCATCAATGGCGTGGCGCCCAACCCACGCTCGGCCTTCCAATACCCGCCTTCCTCGCGCGGATCCGTGATGATGATGCATCCGCCCGGGAGCGGCGCGGTGCCCTTCCCCATCCCGCCGTCCTCCGGTTTCGCCCCTCAGCAGCAGCAGCAGCAGCAGCAGCAGCAGCAGCAGCAATACCAGCAGCAGGGAGGCTTCGCGCCCTCCTACTCCCAGTACCCTCCGTCGATGGGCCATCAGCAGCCCTACGGCTCATCCTACGGGGCCATGGTAGAACCTCCCTTCCCAGACCCATTGAATTCTGCAGTCGTTGTCTAGACCGCCTTGACACAGGGTTGCTGATGATCGTGTGTGTGCGTGTGGTGTGCGTGTGTGCGTGCGTGCGACTGATACCGGCGGCGCGCAGCCTATGCAGCAAGGATGGGGCGGACACATGCCGCCGGCGGGCGGGGCGCCCTACCCGCAGCAGGGATGGGGCGGACCGCCTCCGATGTCCGGACAGCAGTACCCGCAGCAGCAGCAGCAGCAGCAGCAGCAGCAGCAGCAGCAGCAGCAGCCGCAACCTTACTCTTCGCAGGGCGCGCCCCCGCAATGGGGTGGCGGTGACAACCAGCAGCAGATGTCGCCTCAATCCTACTTTCCCCAGCAGGGGCAGCAGCAGCAGCCCCAACAAGAGCAAGCATATCAGTCGATCCATCAACCGCAAGGGGCTTACCCGCAGCAGCAGCAGCAGCAACAACAACAACAGCTTGCATCTCCCATGCTGCAGGACGCTCCCGCCCATCCTCCACAGCAACTGCAGCCCCAGCACCAAGGCGGGGCGGCTGCCGGTGAAGCGACGCTGGATGACCAACTCGAGGAGTTGCTGACGCGGCTGGGCTACCTCGACTTCCGCCAGACGTTCCTCAAGGAGAAGCTCACCTACGAGGTGAGCGGCTGCCCCTCCCTCCTTTCTTCTCCCCAAAGCCTCACTCTTCTCCCTCCGCAGGCGTTGAAGGAATTCGAGAAGGACGACCTTAAGGAGCTTGGCCTGCCGGCTGGCCCACGCATAGCCATCTACAACGCCATGCACAAGGACGGCTCATAGCGGTAGCTTCTTGGGTGGGAAATATAAACTGTGCGATTGAGGCCAGGACAGGTTTGAAAGGGGTTTTCTATTGGTTCCTTTTCACGGCATGTAGGGAGCAGCTTCCGCCAATGACATCTGGGAATACCATCATCCAGAGGCGGCGCACGTAGACACCGTCCCTCCCCTCTGAGGGCCATCGCGCCTCCTCCTCGTCGCACTCCTGCCGAGAGCCAAACTCGACTACGCCCAGAGGTCTGGGCTTGCCGTTGGGGTTAAGTACGATCTCGGCTTTGGAGGGACGAGTCGTGAAGAAGGCCGAGAGCTGCTCGTCGGTGCTGCAGGCCTTAGGTAAACCGCAGACAACCAGCGAGCGGCCTGGTGTGTAGAAACTTGGTTAGATGAGTTGTGCCTCTTCGGGAAGGCTAGAGCAGGCCTGGAGAAGGGCTTGTACCGAGAGAGCAGTGCTGCTGAGGTGTAAAGAGATCGCCCGGGCTGCCCAGACCAAAGTGAGGAGGAGTATGCAAGCCCTTCGGTCCCAGATGGACAACGTCCTTCACTTCGAACGGATTGGTCCCGATTCTGATGAGGGATGTAAGCCACACTTATTATCCCCTCCCTCTAGTTGTACTCCCGTTTAGTACCTGTGCAAGAGATAAATCTCCTTCAGGGTAAACGAAACTGGTTGGTATGTATCTTTGATTCTAGAGAGCAGGCGCTTGAGTTCGTTCTCGTTTTTACACTTGGCGATGGATATGTGGGCCACTAGTTTGCCCTTGCCGCGCTTCACCGTATCATCGCACTGCGGAAAAATGCGGATGATTCTGTTCACCAACTCGTCCATGGCCCCTGGCATTGAGCCGAGGCGGAGTAAGTCATTGTACGGAGCAAGGCCAAACCATAGGTCAAACCATACTTAAGGTGCACTTACCCGGAGGGTCACACTCCGGCTCCAGAAATAGTGTGGCTGACTTGGGGTGGACGAAATGTGAGAACTTCGCCAGTCGCACTTCAAATGGAGGAAAGTCCGACAAAGCGTCACTGAGCATGTTTGCGGCCTGTAACCACTCAGCAAAATGAAGAATAAGATCACTAAAGCAACACAAGACTCACTTCAGGGTAGTGCTCAGGCATGACGAAAGGGTCGATAAAGGACACGTGAGGGCCACAGCGAGCGTCGGGTATGTATTGTGTCCGCAGGCCCTGTATCTGATCCCATAGGTCACCTGGAATGTGGTTACTGGTTAGTTACACGGTACAACTGAGCAACAAGAGGGATAACCGTACGAGGAGGAATGAGATTGATGACACATTGGCTGTTTGGTGACTTAGCGAAGGAGGCTCCCAACTGTTTGGCTTGCATGGCTATCGTACGGCTGCTGATAGATCAATATATATGGTTTTCCTGCCACCCACTATTATTTTTCATGTATTTCTCTCTTTTTTCTGGCTACGGATAGCGAATTGCAATAACTGAACAAAGAGTATGGCATGCTGCCTCTTGCTTGACCGCGTTTCACCGCACCGTATCCAAAACGCCTCGCTATGTGCAATGGTGATCCTCCGGATTTAATCTGTTATATCCCGCCTCTGGGATACGTGCCTGGAAACCGTACATCCATAGCGAGGCGAAGAACTGCTGGGACAGGATAGGTTCCAGTATCTTGCGGGAGACCTTGGCGTTGCCTTGGTCGTAGAAGACCGCTAGGCCGGGAACCGCGGGCGGGCTGCCCAGACGGCGCAGCTGAAGCTCGTCGTTCTTCTCCAGGAAGTCAACTAACCGGCAGAAGAGCTGCGCTCGCTCATCGCCCTCGGCCGCGTCAACAAAGACCGCCAGCTGGCGCGAGAACCCTCGGGTCTGGTCGAAGTAGGCCGTGTTGATGATGAGCAGATCCAGCGACTGCTCAGCAAACCAACGGGACAGGGAGGAGAGGATGTCCGCCTCTTTGTCCGTCCAAGCAGCAAAGGACTGACCAACTGAACTGATCCCCAGTTTCACCCCGCGCTGCCCTCCTAGGTAGGCCTACATTAATTTGTGTAACCACGCATCGCCAACCACCAATAAATGTTCCATCAGATACCTTGTATTTTGAGGTTAAACACCTTGTAGTCTTTGCGCAGCAGGTCGCGGGAGCAGAGGGAGGCAACGTTGAACTTCTCCTGCTGCAGCTTGTCGAAGAGGGCCTGCGTCGAGTGCTCCGGGCCTGCCAGCGTTTTGAGGGCCTCGCACGCCCCGGTGTCCTTATCGTTGAACCTGGCGGCCTCGGCAGCGAAGTTGACGGTGTCCAGGAGGATCGGACCCAGCAGCAGACGCGCAAGCGACGCATCCAGCAAGGGAGGCGCCTCTCCTGCTGCTGTCGACCCCTCGGCCTCCTTGTGGTGAGCGTCCAACAGCTCGAGGGCGACCAGGCTGGTGGCAGAGCCCACGGGCTCGACTACGCGACGCAAGACGGTGGCCTGGTAGAGGCTTTCGTTGTTGTGGTGGTCAATAATCTCCTCGACGACGTCGGCCAAGTGCTTCTGCTGCGATGACAGCTTGTTGTGATCCATGAGAACAAGGCGAAGCTGACTCCGAGCCAGCAGAGCATTGAGGTCTACCTCGTCGATGAAGACGAGGTTGCCGATATTTACACCAACGGATTCAAATAACCACACAGATTCTGTGTAGAGACAAAGAAAAAAAAAAGGAACATGAGGGAGGGCAGGCCAAACTGAAGCTCGAGCCACTTACCTGTGCGAAGCGCAAAGTCTTGCCGTGGTATGTTGATGACGGGTACATAGAAGTGCTGTTCGGCAGTGGACAATGGGTACCGTGAGCGATAGAAAGCATGCATTACACTTGACACCTGTGCATAGGCGTCATTATACGTAAGGGGAAGTAAGGTTGTGAAGGGGAGGGGGAAATGCCATGGAGTCAAGGTCACTAGCTTCGTTGCCCATTACAATATGAAGTACTGCGTGGGGCGTGCTCTCAGCGTTTCTCAAGACGTCCTTTGCACGTATCAGGTATTCATTCAGCGCTTTTGTTGCTTCCATTTCAGGTGAGAGATAATCGCCTCGGAATATTGTGAAGAAATAAAGAATTACTCCTTTGTAAGTACATTTTTTACAAGTTTTTTCTTGTATTTTGCAGTCTGTTTTACACAAGAAACAAGAGTGGAGCTCTCCCGGGAAGAATTGCTGCTATTCGAAGTTCGCACGCCCACGGAAGAGGCACGGCGATGAAACGCTTACTGGTAGTGCTCAATCTCACCAACTCGGTCAGCGCGGTACGCGGCGGTGTCCGCGTGCGAGGGGGCGGCATCGGACTCAAACTCGCCAGACTGCAGCTCGCCGACGCGGTCGCTGCGGTAAGCAGCAGTGTCGGCCTGCGAAGGCTGGGCCTCAGACTCGAACTCGCCAGACTGAAGCTCGCCGACGCGGTCGGTGCGGTAGGCAGCAGTGTCGGCGGAGGAGGGGGCGGCCGAGGACTCGAACTCACCGGCGTCAACCTGGCGGTCGTTGGTGAAGCTGGAAGCCGCCTTGGGAGCGGTGCGGGAATCACCCTTGTGGGCACCGACGAAGCCAGACTGCACCTTGGGCACCGAAGTGGCCTTGGCGATGGACAGAGAGTCGGCACCAACCTGAGGCTTACCACCGGCTCCCTTCTGGATGGTGGTCTGCTGCGAGGCACGGGCGTCCTTGGCGATCTTGCCCGCCTTCATCTGAGAAGCCATGGTGAAGTTCATCTAGTTGCGAGAGGCCAAAAAAACAGCACTTGGGGTAAGTTGCCCATTGCACGGTGACTGCGCAGCTTGCTACGGCAGGAAGCGTACCTTGAAGGGTAAAGGGAGACAGCAGACGTTTGTGTAGCTGAGTGTGTGTTGTGAATGAGAATGGGCCTGTCTTGGGGGGTTTTCTTCCCCACCGTAATTTAATTACTTGACACCTGGTAGACAGGGGAACCCACCAGAATGGTGGTAGCGACGCAGCAGTGGCGTAGACTTAGCCGTAATGTTTTCGGGCTCTATTCTCTCCCTGTTCGCGTCCTACTCGGTCAGTTCTCGCCTCTTAACAGATGCTTCGTAAAATGCGATTGGCCATTCTTTTCCCCGTTTAGGCCACCAGGCTTTTTTTGCTCTGCCAATTTACTCCTGCTACTTCCTCGGCGCATTCTCTCAGAATTTTGAGTAATGTTCGGGGACACAGAGGGAAGGTACTTTGCTATTTCAGTGGCCGCTGATCCCCAAAGTGGGCTGATGGCGGCAATGTTGAGAATACTCCTCATCGGACATGGATCCAATTACGCAAAGACTCTCCCAAGGTACTCTAGCTCAGTCCTCAGTTCTTTTGTAGAGCCAGCGCTAAACGTTTTACTGCACTGAGTGCAGCAACCCCACCAGATGAATTGCACCTTCAAAGTACGAATGATGGTTAAGAATATTTGTTACTGTGACATCTAACAGGAACCCTCGTAGGCTTATCGCTCAGGGCACTACCCTACGACCGGCTGAAGCAGCGCCTCCCGGTATCTGGACTGTGGCTCGCCGATAACCAGCTTTCACACTGCCCAAACCTCTTGCAAGAGCTGCTTGAGAGCTTTCCGGGCCTCTCCCTCCTCGACTTGGAGAGTAACAACCTCACCTGTGACCACCTTCGCCTCCTCCCCAGTGCGGAAGAGCTGGAGCGCCAAAGACGGGAGCAACGCCTCATGAAGCAGATCAACAATGTAGATAGCCACAATAGCCTGCCTGGCTTTTGCAGGGGACACACTGCGTGCTTCCATAAAACCAGCCAAGAGATGCCGCTTTCGTGCTTCTTCTGCAGCATGAGGGTGTGTTACCTCGACAGGAATAATCTCACTGCCCTTCCGCCGGAGCTCTTCACCTGCCTCCCAAATCTGCGATGGCTCACGGCAGCCCACAACGGCCTCAAGGCTCTCCCCAGCGAAGCGGGCCGAGCTGCTAACCTCGAGGGTCTGCGTCTGGACCACAACCAACTGCAAGAGCTCCCCAAGGAATTGGGCCGGTTGCCAAACCTTGTGTGCCTGGCGGTCGCTTACAACAACCTGCGCAACGTGCCTGAGGAGCTGGCCGGACTCAGGCGACTCCAAACGCTCATGATCAAGGGCAACCCGAACTTGCAAACTCTCCCGTCATGTATATACACGCGACTCTCTCACACACTAGTAGAATTCACGATGGATGCCTTGCCTGACCCCAAACAGCTCCCCCGGGGTAGGTATCATACGCCGGTGGAATTGGTTTGGGAGTTCTTACTCTGTTCTCGTCCCTTTGTATTCTTCCCCCAGGAACCGTTTTCCAAGTGGACAGTCTGCTGCATATAGCAGCAGGCCAAGTCCTTGCTATGGCAGAAGACGTGGCTGAGCACAATATTCCACTAGAGCTGAAGGAGGTCCTTCAAAACGAAAGGACGCAGTGTTCACAATGTACGTGGTCGTCTGGCGGGAAGGGGGCTAATGTCTGCTGACCGCTGCACACAGGTACAGGATTTTACTTTGGTGCTGGTGTGGCAGAACGACTGTGGGAGGCTAGTCTTTGTGATACGAAAGTGCTGCTGCGGAGCCGATACTGTTCGTTGGCCTGCCTTCGTGCGCACACGAAAAGCCAGCTGTGTGCTCATGAACACTAGCGTTCGTGTGGCACCACAACGCAAAAAGAAGTCTTTTTTGGCCAGCAGCTTGCTGTTACGTGTTCACCAAAATAGCTGTTGTTCTCGTTTCGTCCAGAATAACGGCGAAAAAAAAGAGTTTTTTTTTTTTTACTTTTTCTTTTATCCACATGTCTCGCGGTGTTCTTGTTCTTGTGCTTGTGCTAGCTGTGGCCCTGCTATATCCTTTGTTTAGGATAGTTACTGTGCCCTATGTCAATAGCGCTCTCATCAAAGCCTCGCGGCACAACGTCGCTGGGTTTCTGCTTGACCACACGAAGTCGTTTCGCTTGCAGCCCCTCATGTACACGCACCTTTCACGCACGGTTGCTCTGCGCCTTTCTCAACCGTACTTTCTTATGTACGCCAGCGTCGGTGTGACGGTGTTGCATGAAGACAACACTAAGACCGTCTTTGAGATAACCGAGGCTTTATCAGTGTTGGGGCATGCAGTGAACGTGCGGACGCCTTTACCTCTTACACTCTTCAGGGTCCTCCCTTAACAACATTATAGAACACCGTACGCGTGACCCGGACTCTTCAAGTTGGGAAAGGATTCCACTACATCGACTCCGAGGTCGAGGCTTATGGGTTATCGAAGTACATCTTCTCCGCCAAACAGAGATTCATGCTCAAGGTACGAACGCTGAAGCTCTGCCGAAGCTAAGGCTTATGCGCCCTCATTTCTATGACATGTTACAGAGTGACGACCCGCACGAAGCAGCAGTCCAGCTTACCGATACGATGTGGATATCCGCGCCCTATGTTTTGTGCGAATACTACATTGGGCCAACCGCTGATCAAGCACATAAAGCTCTCGTGGCCAAGCTCAAGCAAGTAATCGAAGATGAACAAGCGCGTGACGATGAAAGGTCTATGGCTTGATACGGCTTCCCAATACGACAGGGTATCCTTGCGTGAATAGGAGAACGTAATGTGTAGTGGTCATGGGACTCCGTACAATAATTTGATTGGATCGCAGAGTGCGAAGGAAAGAAAGAAGGTGGCAGGGAAGAATGAGAGAACAACAACATGAACGTACTAGGCAGGGTAGCTTTTCTGTTGTGCTTGCAGCTATCAGTTCCTAGCTTTGCTCACTGTCGAGAAGAGTTCGATATATGGAGCGAGGTGGTGCCTTTCACGCTCAACGGTGTAGCTCAAACCATTAACGGTGTGCCCCCTGAGGTGCGGCTCCACTGGATGGAAATGGCCTTCAACATAAGCACGCACAACTCGCCCTGCCCAGTGGGAGGTTTCGCTGCCGTGATTGTGGACAGAGCCACCAACAAACTTGTGGCCACAAGTTCGACGAAGCCCCTCGTTGCTACGGACCCTACAGCACACGGCGAGATGCAAGCGATCCGTAACATGGCGGAACTTTACCCCAACCGCTCGTCGGACCACGCCTTGTGGCAAGGTATGACGCTGTACACAACAGCAGAGCCGTGTCCCATGTGCGCAGCTGCCATTCGGTGGAGCCGCTTCGGCGAGGTTGTCTTCGCCACGAGCATCAAGCAACTTGTGGCGCACAAGTATCCACAAATCCTGTTGGAGGCTATCGACGTGGCGAAGCGATCGCGCCCTCTCGCGTTGCCCACCTTGTTCATCTCTGGTGTGTTGGAGGAGCGCACAGGCCCGCTGTTCTTCTGGCAGTTTGATGAAGGCTACCCTTGTCCCGCCGGGTGCCATAGAGTGCCCAAGACAAACGGAGATGGAACTACTTGCATACCCAGGCAGCCAAATAAATAAATAAACAATAAATAAATAATAATAGATTAAAATAAGGAGCGACAGCGGAGAGTGCCAGTTATGCGTCATCGTGCATACAACTCTTTTGCGAAGTAGCACCAATTCCTGGGCGCTCCACAAATGCAACACAGTGGGCACTATCTTTAAGGGCGTGGGTTTTTGTGATTCCTGTTGGTTGTGGGATAGAAAAGTAAAAGTCCAGAGAACAGAAACGAAGGAAAACAATTAGAAATACGAAGCAAAACAGAAGGAGTCGAGATGAGAATCTCTGTCTTTTTCTTGCTGTTGGTCTTGGTAGTCGTCCCTCCATGGCTCGCTCTGAATTGTTCTCTGCTTGTAAGCTCGCCCGCAACCTCTAGAGTTGAAAAAGCATCGCCCCCAACTACCAAGCCCAAAGTTGTACAGCCAAGAGAGCGAACCCCCTCTAGCGCCATAGGAGCAGCACAGAGGTATTAACAGCATCTGTCACGGTTATTTATGTGATTTATTAACTCGGAGGCTCAGGTTCAAGTCAACCACGGGCTACGTGTGGGTCCACGACCTGGATATGGTTGTGACCTCCTCCGGCTATGTCTGGCACAACCATCTACGCAACAAGGAAGTGAAGGCAGGAGGTGGCACAGTCGAGTATCCCGTTCGCGTCGACCGTGCTGGTGTAGTCAGGGGTCCTCTGCTCATTAAAACCAAGGCCAAGCTCGAGTGCTCATCCAAGTACGCGCTCTCCAACCTGTGCGAGCTGCTACACATGCATTTATTCATAGTTGCTCTCGTGCAGGGTCAATGAGACTGTTGTCCTCAGCTACATATGGGGCAGCGAAGACCTGGGGAACCTACATGAAGTTCGTCATTGCCTCCTCGCAACCCTCCTCTTCCTGTACTCTGTGTGCGAGACCATGTCTTGACTTGGCACCGTTTCGCATCACAGGGTCTCTTTTCCATCTACGTGGCATTGAAGGAGACCAATCACCTCGACAAGCCCATAAAGATGTTGGCCCTCGAGCAATGGGGACCTCACAACCAGCCCTACATCAACATGGTCTTCCCCAATGCCGCCCAGCCCCCCTTCCTGCTACGCGAGATCGCCCACTCGCACCCCGTGGACCCGCAGTCCGTGACTCCACCCGAGACCATCGACGGCCTCTGCATCCGCGAGCTCATCATGGTGAAGGACCAGTTCCCCGTCTTCCCGCCGCCCTCCAAACGCACGCTGCTTGGCTACCGCAAGTATCTCCTGAAGGTCACCGGTGTCAAGCCAGTCGAGCACACGTCCCGCCTCGATACGGCCCTCGCCATCCCCGTCGATGCTATCGCCGACGAGGCCAAGGCGGCCGAGTGGTCTCCGAGCAGGCCTCGCGTGGTCATTATGAAGCGCACGAAAGATCGCAAGGTTCTCAATGACCTCGAGCTCGCGTCCGCGCTGCGTCAGGAGTTAGGCTCCTCGGCCGACGTCGTCACTGTACGCTTCGTCGCTTGCCTTATGTAGTAACCCAACGCAAGCAGGCAACTGACATTCACGCCGACCGATTGGTATCCAAAAACAACAACAAACAACAAACAACAAAAAGGTCATCCCAGAGAAGCTGAGCACGAAAGAGAAGATCCAGCTCATGCAAAGCACCGCAGTGCTCATTGCAGTCCACGGCCAGGACTTGGCGAATCTGTGGTTCCTCCCCTTTACGTCATCGGTGATCGTACTCCACGCCCCCGGCACGGAGAACCTTCTCAGCACTGAGGGCCTCCAAACCGGCTCGCCCTGGCAAGTCGATTACAAGGTGTGTTATTCGTGTAATCGAATCGTAATGATGAACGTAAGCAAGCTGACGAGCTCTTTCCGCTTACTTCTTCTTCGTTGCAGATGCTGGCGAGCATGCTGGGACTCAACGCCTACGTTTACCAGGAGAAGAAGGAGACCGAGTCCCTGAAGGACTGCGGAGACGGGCGGTGGGGGCTCTACTGCGCCTACGTGAAGGACTTTGCCGTTACGGTGGATGAGCTGAAGCCCGTCGTCCTCCAGGCCCTCAAGGACGCCCAAGCCCGGAAGGACGAGACTTTCAATTAAAGCAAAGAGAGGGAGAGGGGGAGGTTCGCGACGACCAATGAGATGCAAGAGCGGTGGCATGCTGATGGCTCGCCTGAAGAAGCTCTTAAAGGAAGGCACTCCTATTTTAACTTAATAATTATTTTTTTTTTTTTTTAATATTTGCAACTTCTGTTTCTACACCCATTTTCTGCTCCTTCTGCAGGCCTCGTCTGTCAGCCCATGTGTTTCCACTGCGTCGTGGTAGCTGAGAAAAAGGCGGTCAGCACCATACCATAGACCTCATATCGACTGCAAAGAAGAAAAAAAATACAAAATAAAACCAAACAATAAAAAAATAAAAATAATGAAAAAAAAGTCGATGGTGGTAAAATAACGAAAAACTCGGACACGCACAAATTCGCTGCGTACTTCGCTGCCGGTGTTGCTGTTGTGTGCTGGGGGCGTGCTTGGGGTAGGGAAGCGGCTTGGAGCGCCCTGTCGGCGGCCAGAAGATGCTGCGGACGCATATATTGAGTCAATGGGACGATCTCATGAGGCATTGCGGCATTGGGGGGGGGGAGCGACCAGTACTACTACAGGGAGAGCGTACTTGAGGTGAGGCAGCGGCGGCTCCTTGAAGTAGGGATGCTCGAGCGCGTCCTCTGCGGTGATCCTCTGCGTGGGGTCATAGCACAACTGCAAGAAGACAACAATAAGGAGCAATTAAATCTTTAACAGAATATTATCTTTGAGAGAGAGAGAGAGAGAGAGAGAGATCGAACCATGCGGACGAGGAGATCGTAGGCGTGGGTGTCCGTGCGCAACCCCGGTATAGCCGTACGCAGCCCAGCTTCAGGCGTTGTATGTGACACTCTTTTTTTTTATTATTATTATTATTATTAAATAAGGAACATCAATTATTAAAATGTATTATTATTTTATCTCCCCTGATTAAAAAAAATAAAAATAACAATAAAAATAACAATAAAAATAATTGAATCAGGTACCTGGGGAAGTCGGTCTGCACGCGCTTCCACTCGGGGAGGACGACGACGTCGGGCCACACGTCAGGCGTGGGCTTCCCCAGCACGCGGAAGATCTTCTCGACTTGGTCGGTCTGGAAGAGGTTAGGGTTCTGCGGGTCCTTCTCCTTCCCCGGGAACAGCGGCTTGCTCGCCAACAGCTCGCCGAAGATGCAGCCTATGGCCCAGATGTCCACCGCGCGCGTGTAGTGCTTCGAACCCAGCAGCAGCTCCGGCGCACGATACCTGCACGACAATATATGATTGATATTGTGAAAATACATTCTAACTCTATATACTATATATATATATATAATATTTCTATATTCAAGGGGGACGACAGTGTCTAGAAGAAATGGGAAGGTATGAAATAAAAATAAATAAATAAATAAATAATTCAATAAATCTTGGAAAAAAAATGAAAGGGGGCGGACCAGATGGTCACGACAACTCCATTTTCGGAGAGAGAGCGGAGAGGCGATTGGAAGATGCGGGCCAGACCGAAATCGGCTGCAAGAAGAGATGTACGTATAAGGCGTCGCATATTGACCCATCATTGGAAGCGTAGAATAAGGGAGAGGAGAGGAGAGGAGAGGAGAGAGAAGGGAGAGGAATTGCAAGGCAATTCGAGGGGTTACCTATTTTTACAGTGCCCACTTCTTTGCCCTCGCCCATGACCAGGATATTGGATGGCTTGATATCTCTGCAGACACAGTAGAGGCGCAGCGAGTCAATCAATATTTATGGATAGATATGTGAGAGATGTAGATGTGTGTGTGTGTGTGTGTGTGTGACTCACCGATGCATGATCCAATTGGCGTGAAGGCAGTGTATCCCATTGAGCATTTGCCACATGATGCTCTTAACCGTGTAGGGCTCCAGACTAGTCTTGTGGTCTTGATGGTATCTGATTATATCCTACATAATAAGCTTGGTTAACCTTCCCTATTTGTTAAGATAATAGCTTCATCTTCAAATAAATAAATAAATAAATAAAAAATTAAATTAACAACGTAGGTCTACAGTACAAAAAGGTTGTAGTCTGCGAATTCGAAGACCATGTAGAGGCTCTTGTCTTGAGGCGATAAGAAGATATCCTCCAGCGATACTATGTTGGGGTTATGCGTCGGGGCCAACTCTCGCAGCAGCTGCCAAAGTCCCCCCCCCCAAAGCAGACCTTAGATTTCCACAGCGAACAGACAACAGGGGAAGAGGCAGCGTGCCATGATCTCGCGGCATGCAGTGATAGAGATGCCCTCGCCCTCCTTCGTGTTTTTGAACTTCTTGACGGCTACACGCTTGTTGGTTTGCTGCAGCAGAGCAGTAAAAATAAGGAGCGCTCCAGACGAGAAGCGTGGCAGTGCACGCGTTACCTTATGCTTTGCCCGAAAGACAAGGCCGTATGTGCCTTCTCCAATCACATCGCTCTTGTCGTTCCATTCGTACTTTTGTTTGATTCGGGGTCGCTTGGATCCTCGAGCCTTGCCCTCGGCATCCAAACCCACATCAACCATGGCCTAAAAACTGGGGAAGATTTTTTACCACTACTTTTCTTTTATTTTCCAGTACACAACTGCGCCACCTTAAGCCACCCAGCGTTCACCATGTACGTGCGCGACCATCTGGTCCACCAGAGGCGAGGGCAGTGGCTGAGACGACCGGAGGGCCATAACGAGGTCATCCAGGTCCCTTTGGCCTGTAGTCGTGTCGGACGCCGAGCCCGATGCCGCGGGCAGGTGGCTCCGGATGTTGGCTTCATCCGGAGACCCCAGGTCTTCCACCGTGGCTCCGTGGTCTTGGGAGGGCCACGTTCTGTATGTCGATCGATCTTCCCTGTGGCTGTGATGGCTATGGTGGTCTGTTCTATTCTGGCGCCTCTCCTGCTCTCTCAGTTCGGCATCCCCCATTCGCCCAAAGAGCAGCGAATGGGGCAGATTAGCAATCAAATAGGCTCGGGTCTGAGGATCTCTCACTATGCTAGACACCGGCGGCATGCTGCTGACTGTGGGCAGGTCTGTCTCTAATACGCAATGAATCTGCGATAGGTACCATCTCGCCTATAGATGCGCGCATTGGCTGTTAGTGGAGGTGTTCTCAATCGAGCTTAAAAGAGGGAGGGCTGGCCCACCAGGCCCCGCGACGAGAAGAGCCCCTGATGCTGTGTAATTATGCGAATGCTGCCCCGGTTCTTTGTATGGAACTGGGCCGTCACAAAAAACTCTGGGCCGATGGTCGAGGCCGGCCGCATGAGGGTGTGTCGCACGAAGGTGACAAAGTTTTCAGGCTCGGGACAACCCAGGATACAAACCGGTTGGCCAAGGAGGTCGGTCTGGGACCCGCAGGTGTGAATTAACAGAGAGAGCAGAGAGCAGAGAGAGCAGAAAACCAATTAACTCTTGTTAATTACATACCACATCAAAGCCCAACAGGTCGCACGCAGCTTGCGAGATATGGCAGATGATTGGTGTATCCATTTCATCGAGAGTTTCGGGCTCTGTGAGACTCAGGACAAAAAACGCTCGTCTGTGTGGTTCGATGAGAGAGCAGAGAGAGCAGAGAGAGAGAGAGAGAGAGAGAGAGAGAGAGAGAGAGAGAGAGAG
>CDFF01072316.1:62396-76228 GCA_000826265.1 Acanthamoeba culbertsoni | reverse complement strand
TTTATTTTATTTTATTATTTTGGCTTACAGAACTTTTACAACAAAAATATAGGAGGTGGACGGAGCCTGCTGGGTTGACCTGGCCAGCCTGGCCAGGTGGATCGAAATTGAAGAGGCGAAAGAGAGTCTGTTGGAAGACATCAGGCGACAGAGAGGCCAGCTACAGTTTCGAGACTATTTCTCACCAGAGACGATGGCGCTTTTCAAGGAGCGGATCAAGTCGACCGATCCCAGCTCGGCGAGTGCCGAGTTCGCCTTGCCGGCCATCCGCTTCAACGAACAAGAGGGCCAAGCACGAAAGCAGCTCGGGCCGCACAACTACGACATGCGAGAGGAATGGCTCGCGCTGGGCCATCGATTTACGCTCAAGCGCTTGCTCATGAACAGCAAATAGGCTCACAGGGAGCGACAAAGGAGAACGGCTAAAAGCAAAGGGGAAATGGCAAAAAGGCGAAAACAATAAATCTCTTTTCACATTTTGCGTTGTGGGGTTCTTCATTTTGTCATTGCGCGGTCCCGTGAAGCCTCAACACCCATCATCGTCGTCGCCTGATTACCGAAGAGGGGAGATAGAGATACACAGGCCACACCACAACAACACGACAGAGGTACATTTAGCCATCATCATCGCCGCCCTCTGTGAGGATCCCACAAGCAGCAGAAAGAGGTGGAGAGAAAGGAAGAACAGCGAAAAGAGCGAAAACGGAGAGAAGTAGAGTGAGAAAACACAATAATAAGGAGAGAAAGAAAGATGAGCAAGTAGGAAAAGAAGAGGCCGAGCCAACGCACCATTGGACTCGAGAAGTTCAAGCAGCGTCGAGAGCCGCACAGTAGCCGCAGCCAGTGGCATGACAGCCCTATGGGACAATTTCTAAGAAATGCTTAAATGGAATCGGGGTAATGCAGTACCGAGGATTTGTGTTATTGAGGTAGCGGGTGATTGCGGAGCTATTCCTTTTGTTTTGAGCGCTGTTCACTCGAGGGCTTTCAAAAAGATTAGCACGACGAGATGTATTTGAGCCGGTGGATGATTGTGCGGGCATAGCGCCAGAGAATAATCTTTGCGAACGGGTTCCTCGCGAGGAGGTTGCTACGCGAGAAGTAAAAGCAAAACTGGTCCTAGAGGCACTTCTATTGAAGCGTGCAAATCCGTTCATCTTTGTTTTGGTTAGGGAAAGAAAAGTGTGATGTAAAGCAAATAGTTTCTTTTTTTTTCAGAATTGTTTCTCTCGCAAAAAAAAGTAGGCATTTGTGATTAATTTCAAAGTTTATTTTAAAGTGTCTTATAATTTTCACCGAAGCTATATAGAAAACGTATCAATATGATTAAAAAAAGAAATTTCATTATAAAATAGCTCACAAATTATCTTCATTTTTAAAAGCAACAATACAAAACAAAGCAAAAAATTGTTTATTTAATGCCGACATTTACTCTGCAAGCTGATGACGAACAAGGCGTGCATAGATGCCCTCCAGAGCAAGAAGCTCATCATGTGTTCCCTGTTACCAAGTAATATTAGTTGTTGGTAAACGAGAATGCCTTCTTTGGTTGCGGTGTCGTACCCGTTCGACAATACGTCCGGCCTCGATCACGCATACAACGTCGGCGTTGCGCACCGTGCTGCGGCAGTGACGGCATGGTGGGTTGATCCATTTCTGCTCACACCGGGATGGTAACCTCTTACCTGAGACGGTGGGCGATGACAAGCACCGAGCGTCCCTTCATAAGCTTGTCCAGCGCGTCCTGGACGAGTCGCTCGCTCTCCGCATCTAGTGCAGAAGTAGCTGCACGCAAAGGAATTCGAAGATTGAATTTCCCACCATGATGTCTCATCAAGAGGACGGCCATATATCTAGAGTATATGTCTCCTACCTTCATCGAGCAGCAAAATTGTGGGGTCCTTCAATATCGCGCGGGCGATGGCTATGCGCTGCTTCTGGCCGCCGCTGAGAGTGATGCCGCGTTCTGAGAGCGAGGGGGAAGGGGGAAGGAAACATCCCACTCAGCCTAAGGGCTCTGGTGATCTCCAATCCCCTCTTGACGACGTGGCCCGCGTACCTCCCACCAGCGTCGCGTACTTTTCGGGGGTGCGCTCTATGAACTCCTCCGCATTGGCCAGCCTATATAGGAGAGACAAAGAAAAAAAAAATGAACTCTCTCTGCTCTCTGCTCTCTTACACACACACAGCAAGATCAATGATAGATTTAGGGGGAGGGGGCGGAATGCCTGGCAGCGCGCTGAATCTCCTCCATGGTCACATCCTTCCGCGGACATCCGTAGCGGATGTTGTCCGCGATCGAGGTCGCGAAGAGGGTCGGCTCCTGACTCACCAGACCAATATGGCTAGACGACAGAAAAAACGCATAGGCAAGACGAAGAACGTCCGTGGGAGCATCGTTGGTACGCAACCAAAAATAAATAAATAAATAACAAAATAAATAAATAAATAAATAAATAAATGAGGAGGGGACTAGCCAAGGCCGAGAGAAAGAGCGTCGATGCTTACCTGTGTAGATCGTCGTAGTCAAGATCGCGCAGGTCCATGCCGTCGAGATAGACGGCCCCGGCCAGAGGGTCGTAGAAACGCTCGATCATGTGGGCGATCGTCGACTTGCCACCGCCTAATACCAAATTACTCACGTTACAGAAGTATTTTCATACTATTCTATTCTATCATATCATATCATATCATATCATATCATATCATATCATTATTTTGTCGATTCATTTGGTACCAGAGGGACCGACAAGGGCGATGATCTTGCCGGGGGAGAGGGTGAGGGATACCCCGCGCAGCACGAGCACGTCCTTGCGCGAGGGGTAGGCAAAGTAGACGTCCTCCATCGTCACCTCGCCTCGGATGGTGCCGATGCTTCGGCCCTCGCTCTTGATCCTCGGCATCCGGTCCATCAGCTGGAACACGCGGGACGACGCGCCTGCACAACGAATGACGTGAGTGTCCCTTCCCCCCCTTCTCTTTTCTCTCTTGTTTCTTCTCTCTTTTTCTCCGAATTTCTTTGTCGTACCAACGGCCTTCATGAAGTCTCCGTAAAGGGAGGAGAGACCGCCCAGGCCTCCGGCCACGCTCACCGTGTACAGGATGAAGGATGTCAGCGTGCCTAGAGCACCGGTCATCAGCCTACCGGTGGATCTAACGGGGCAAAGAGGGGAGGATGGTTGAAGGTCATCGTCGGCACCTGTGGACATGCTTCCGTTGATGACCTCGCGTCCGCCCTCCCAGAGGACCAGTATGATGGCGGCGCTCGCCGCGAACATCATGCAGCACGCGAACACTCCAAACACGATACCTTGAACAGCGAACCGACGATCGGTAAGATGCAGAAGGACAAAGAGATGGAAGAATAGGAAACGGAAGGAAAGATGGAGGAGGAGGAGGAGGAGGAGGAGGAGGAGGAGGAGAGAATGGAGGATTAAGTAGGAATTACCGAGCTTTCGCGCCAGCAAATAGGCGACGTGCACCTTGTCAGCGTACTTCTCCATTTCCAACAGCTCGGCGGCAAACGACTTGACCGTTCGCACGCTGCTAATGGCCTCCTCTAAAAATGACGACAATTCGTGGCATGAGAGAGTGGGAGTTTGGTTTTTTTTGTTACAGTGTAGCAGCCGATGAAAGATATTAGGAAGGGAAGGGATTTGGGGGGGGGTTGTGAGGCTCACCTGCGGCTGTCGTGGCTGCAGCTTGCGCGTCCTGCTGGGCCTTGGCCATGTTTTTCACAAACCGGCCAAACATCACCGCACCGATGACGACAACGGGGATGACCGACAGCATAATTAACGTAAGCTGCATGGATCACACACACACACACACACAAACACACACACTCAAAGGGGTTAACATTGTATTTCATTTGAATAAGCAATTGTTTGTTTTGTTGTTCCTGGGAGAATTTTAAATGAGCATGAGAAAAGGTGAGGTGAGCATGCCTTCCACGAGATGATAAAGAGGACCGTCACACCGCCGAAGGCCGAGGCCAGCTCGCGTAACACCATAGATATGTTAACCGTGACGGCATTCTGGATAACGGTACAGTCGGAGGAAAGACGATTGACCAGTTCACCTACACAACCAATACGAAAACAAACAAACCAAACCAAGCAATATATAAATTGTCAGCTGTCCGTCCTTTAGTTTAACGCTGCTAAGAGCGCACCTGTCTTATTAACATCGAAGAAGGCCACCTCCTGCTTGATAATCCGCGCGAATAGCGTTTTCTTAAGGCGCGCTACGACACGCTCTCCAGCGATTGTGAACAGGGCGACCTTTTGGAGCTTGATGAGTCGATAACAAACGTGTAACCAATAATAGGCGAGGGAGGCTAGACCCGAAACATGGTAAACACAGCGCCGATGCTGAGGGCAATTCCTAGAGAAATGAGCGCGCGGTAGAGCTCATCCTCTTATACGTGCCAGGGTTAGCACGAATGACCAGCGATGATGGAGACGAGGAGGAACACCTACCTCCATCCTTGGATACTGCGTCTATGATGTTTCCAGCAAACTGCGGAAGCATGAGCATCGAGCCGCTGGAAATGACTAACGATATCGTGCCCCCCAACAACAACCACCACTTGTAGCCAGAGGAGACATCAATCAAAGGTGGGAAGTGTGGGTCACGAAAAAACAACCAACAAATGAGGGGCGGCACACGTCATTATTGGTAAGGTTACCTCCGGCTTGGCTAAGGCGAAGAGTCTACGCACGTGCACACCTCCCGCGAGAGGCTGGTAGTCAGTGGACTCAACGCTCTCCACTCGCTTCAATATCTCCCTTTCGTCTGTATCGTCTAGGTTGTACGGCAGCAGTCGCTCAGCCTCCTGCCTCCCATTGAGCGAGCCAAGCTCTACGTCAGCTGCGTCGTCCTCGTGGCGTCTAGGTGTGTGTCCATTCACCAAGGGTGAAGCAAGTGGCGAGGAAGGCAGGCTGCTTCCTCGCTGTGGCCCCCCTCTGCTGGCTGCCTGCACGAGATCCGACCTGAACTCCACGGCCCACTCATCTTCCGTGTCGCTCCTGAAGTCGCTGGCGTTCATCCTCGGTCGCTTTGCCCGCTGCGGAATACGTGGCAGGGGTGGAGAGATACGTACGTGTCCCTCGCGTGCCCGGAGCAATTCTGTTTGCTCGGGCAGAAGTCTACTCGTCAACTTTTCTTGGCATTTATCTGCAAGGGAGGAAAAGACATTTAAATGAACCCTCCAGAAGGGCCGGCAGAAGCAGAACCCACCGATGGTTTGAGTTTGTTTGTTTGTACAGATATATTGCTCCACATATCCAAGATACATGGACCTCTCTCGACAACGATAAACAAAAAAACTAAATAAGGCTTCTCGTGCGCGCTGAACTAGTGTCCACCTTCCGGAAACGGCGATAGGAAAGGACGCAACCGTGAGGCAAATGTACTAGTATGTTGCCTGCTTAGCGCCTTGGCACGATCTTGGCATAGGCAGGCCCAGTACAGCTGTCTAAAGGGATGTTCCGCAAAATCGATGTCACGCCTTGTAAAAGAAATTGCCAGGATAATAAGTTAAATTAGTACAAGGAAGAGTGAAGTACTAGGTTGAAAAGCAAGATCGTCAGAAGCTGGCGTACGTTCATCTTCCAAACACACAGCTAGTCCTGTGCTATGGTAGTAGTAGTATGCTCCGCTCCTGCCGACAGGTGTGACCTCATCGCAAGAGCCCAAGAGTTCGTTGACTTTTTCGAGCGGCCAGCCGAGAAGCTGTTCCGTCAAAATGACCCCCTCTCCGCGAGAAAGCCGAACGAAGTTGAGTCGGCACACCCCTTTCCACTTGCCACCTTTTCTCTCTTTCCTCCTTTGCTTCCCCTTCAAGTCTTTAGTGAAGTTGAAACCGTCGTCGCGAGGTACGTAATCGTATCGTCTCATTCCGCGCCTGTAAATGTGTTTCCACAAAGAATCGTCTCTCCCCAGAAGGAACATCATCTTACTTGTACAAGACACGCTCCCGATGTCCACGATGGATAAAAATGACAGAATGTGTAGTACGCATTCATCAGGAAGACCAGCAAGAAGCCCCAAGCCTTCCTCTCTTTCTATATTGCCTCTAATGACTTCGTATATCATGTACTCGTGAAGGTCACGAAAGTTTGTTGGTATCTTTCGTCTGCCCTCGTGCGGTTCTAATTCGACTTCCCCCGTCTCCGAGTCGTCCTTTATCTTACTTAGGGGTGTTTTGGGGTTGATCCCATTCGTGGGACTCGAGTTCTTGTTTCCCATTTCAACTTCCTTCTATAATTATGCTATTGTACCATCGGCGACTTGCTTCGATTCTGTTGTGCCGGCGCGAAAATCCCTCTTTTTCTTGTGATCCTCCTTTAGTGCGTCTCCGGTGTAGGACTCCGACTCAACTTAGACACACAGCCAACGGTAATTCATACCAAGTGAAACTAAATGAGAAAATGATTTCCGAAAGAGTAGCGCTGATCAGCTGCCGCGGGATGAGGGGGGGAATTTCATGTGGTGAAGGGGAATGAAGATCTTTGTAAGGCATGAGTGCAGTGCCGCTGGTCACCTCTCCTCTTGCACAATTGCGTGAGGATGCTTAGTAAGAGGGCTTTCAGCTTTGCGTTACGCCGCACTCGAGCTGGTGCACCAGTAGTTGCTCTACAGGCACTGCCTGCTTCGTCGCGTGCGCTGCATATACCTGGTGGGCTGGGCGCTCTATTCTGTTGCCTGCCGTTGTGTTCACTGTACTCACTTTCCACTGGCAGGATTCACGAAGCGAGACTCGACTGTGCCTGAAGATGGTGGTACGTCTTCACTTTCAGTCGAGAGTACCTGCCACTGACTCCTGGGCTATGAGTACAGTAGTCACCTTTGAAGTTTATCGTTGGTCCGCGAAGGAGGGAGAAGCACCCTTCACTCAAGTACCTACCGACCTAAACGCTCTTTGAATTACCCAATAGCTAAAGTTGAGCCTTGCGTCACAGAAATACAACCTTAACATTAAGGAGTGCTCTCCTATGGTGCTCGACGCTCTTATAAAGATTAAGAACGAGCAGGATAGTACCCTATCTTTTAGAAGGTGAGTGGTTGTCCATAAACATTAAGAGCAAGCAAGATGGTATGATTTCTCACACCCACATCGACTGGTATGAACAGGTCGTGCCGTGAAGGAATATGTGGTAGCTGCAGCATGAATATAGACGGCCAGGTTGGTCTATTCCAAGCCATAACCTGCACCGCGTCATTCTTACCCACACATTCTCTAGAATACCCTTGCATGCACCAAGCCCATCAAGGAAGCTATAAACAATGGCAAGGTTACGATTTATCCACTGCCACACATGGGTATCTCTGATCTACTTGATTGATGTAATCAAACCTCTAACCGACTGATACGCACGATAGAGGTGATAAAGGACCTGGTTACAGACCTCACCCACTTCTTCGAGCAAGTGCGCATCGCGTCAATTAGTGCTTACAGTTTGATGGTCGCTGTCTCACAACTACCTTTCCTGTTAAGCATCGGGAAATCAAGCCATACCTCATGAAGAAGGATGAAGAAACCCTGCAAAGCAGCAAGAGAGAGCAGCTCCAGTCAAGAGAAGACCGGCGCCGGCTAGACGGCCTTTATGAATGTATTTTGTGCGCTTGCTGCTCAGCCTCATGCCCCTCGTATTGGTGGGAGGGCGCTCAAAACGATAAGGTGACAAGGCCACAATCGCTGACTGACCGCGAGGCTAATGATTAGAATTTGCAGTTCCTCGGCCCGGCAGCATTACTGCATGCACACAGATGGATTGCCGACACTCGCGATGACTTCCAGGCCGACAGGTTCCTACAGTGTCGTGTTTAAACTTACGACTCATCGAGACTAAGCATCCTTCTGTTGATGGTAAATCAGAATTCGCCAGCTTGCCAACGCGGACATGAAGATATACGGCTGCCACCAAATCATGAACTGTGCTTCGGTATGAGTTGCCTCCGGATTCATTCCGTAATTCACTCCTGCTGGTTAACGCAAGGACGACTTGTACAGGTGTGCCCTAAAAACCTCAACCCGGGCCTCTCAATTGCGCGTATGAAGGTCCTCACGCACGAGTTGTCCCAGCTAGAGCAGAAGAAGAGAGGTAAGGAGGCAATCGAAGCCGCCATCCGCAAACTCGCTGCAGGGCAGCCCCCCGTCAGCGGGGCCGTTGCCGAAAAGCACTGAAAATAAAGCGCACAACCACTTTGAATCGTCGCGGATATTGTGGAGCTCAGCGCTGAGGCGAAAAAGCAACGAAGAGTCGTACGACCAGGTTGACGTTTGGAAAACTGAATTCCGACAAGCTGCTGGGGTTCCTTTTGGCGACAAACAGTTGGCTGCCAGTTAAGCTCCCCTGTATTCTCGCGAGGTGGTCGTACCCAACCCGGCACCAACAGTTGTTACCACGTTTCATACACGCTCCAAGGCAGGCGTAACTGCCTGCTTTGGGTTTTTCTTGCAGTCAAAGATCGAAAACGATCGTAAGTTTGATAGTGGCAGAGGCACTTTAGTCGAGGCGAATGGATTCTCTTCCCTTCGAGAAGAAGCAGCCTCCCCCGAGGTAATTTACTCATCCTTAACAGTAGCAAATTTCGAATTCTATGAAGATTTACCCTGGGATTCACGTTTGTTAGGCCTGCACGAAGCGTGGATGACATGCGCGGCTATGGAACGCTCACTCGAGCAACAAGCCACGACATGAAGCCCTCTTTCTCTTCTTCCTCACTGCCCGCGCGTGGCCACCACACCCCAATTGGCAGCCTGTTTGGCACCTCCTCGCCTTCCCTCTCGTCTTCCCTTTCTGCTACATCTCCTTCCACTCGTCCCGCTCCCCCGCCCAAACCACGCCACTTCAATCCGACTGGTGAGCTCGCCACCTCTCGTCTTTCAGTTTTTGCTTCCCAATTTACCATATTTCCCCCCAAACTCTAACATAAGTAATATCCTTAATAGGTCCCAATGGGCAGACATCGCCTGTTGATCGAGAGGCCTCTTCATCCCCTTCCCCTCGGGCGACGGCGCCTCCGGGAAAACTTGCTCCTCTTCAGCGCGCGCACACGTCACCCATATCGCCCTCGCACAATCAAAAGAATCGCGCAACTATCAGGCGGGCCGCGCCGGTGCCTCCGCCAGCCAAGGCCCTCCCGCCTCAGCCAATGGCTACCGTCCGCTCCGCGCCGAGCCTCGTCGTCTCTACTTCGCAGCCGCCGCCGCCTCCGGAGCCTTCCGCATCCCCTGACCAATCCTTCTCAGGCGTCACGCTGGCCGTGACCCCCAACAACGGCGACGCCACTCCCGCTTCTCGCGTACGCCGCGGCTTTCCCTCCTCCTCCTCCTCCTACCCTCCATAATACAAGACGTCGGGAGTTGCTGACATGATTTGTCCATTTCGTCGATACCCTATGCTGCAGCGACCCGCGACAATGCATCCGCTGACAAAGAAGAAGGGATCAAAGCGTCTGCCGCCTCCTCCCGTGCCGTCTGCACCGCCGTCCACACTGTCTGGTGCCGCATCAGATGCCCATCCGCCATCAACCGGAGGAGGCGAGTCG
The DNA here is from genome assembly GCA_000826265.1 of Acanthamoeba culbertsoni. Lineage (NCBI taxonomy): Eukaryota > Discosea > Longamoebia > Acanthamoebidae > Acanthamoeba > Acanthamoeba culbertsoni. The sequence continues at coordinate 66,670 of CDFF01072316.1, read as the reverse complement.
CAGACGCCGCCTGCCGTGTACCCTCGGCTCACTCCTCAGGCCCTCACGCCTGTCTCCCCTTCATCATCATCGTCGTCATTATCATCATCATCCGCCGTCTCTCTCTCGGACGCCCCGCCTAAATCCGCCCCATCGTCTGCTGTGCGAGAGGGCCTCAGCCTTCGCATGTTCGCCTCATCGGCTTCCTCCTCGCCCCAACACCTTCCATTGCTCTCGCACGCATCCATACCAACCGCAACAGCAACTCCACCCGATCCAGCGTCCCACACCCCTGCCCCCTCTGTATCGTCGTCCCTCTCTTCCACCCCGAGTCCTTCTCTTAGCACCTCTTCGGGCTCGCACTCCCTGAGGCGCCCGCCTCGACCGACGCCGCCCCCGGCCTACGTGAAGGGAGACAAGCTGCCCCCGCCCACCCTTCGCTCCCCATCGAGCTCGCCGCTGGTCTCACCCGTGACTTCGCCCTCCACCTCGCTGCGCGGTGCAGACCCTCGGCAGGCCACCATCACCACCGCCCCCCCTTCCACTTCCCTCGATGCCCTGCCCCTCCGGTCTTCCACGTCGCCCTCTCCCTCTCCCTCTCCGACCCCGTCCCTGTCCTCTTCGGGAGGCGAGGAGCAGCGCCTCGTCCATCAGCAGCAGCTACAGCAGATGTCCAATTCCCTCGCTGACAAGCTGGGCACCTTCATCCGCCGCCTGGAGGGCATCGACCAGCAGCCGCAGCAACAGTCACAGTCACAGCAACAGCCACAGCAGGAAACAAGGGATTCGACCATAGAAGAGGTGCGTACGGATGCAAGTTTGCGGCCACAGATACAGGCGACTCCGCCGAGGACGCAGCCTGCCCCGCTGCAGCCGCAGTCCTTAGCGCTGCCGTCGCCGAACTCGCCTCAGCAGCAGCACAGGAGGCTTCTGTTCCAGGCCCTGCAGCAGAAGCCCACCTCGCCGCCTACCTCGCTCTTGCTGCCGAACGCGGGGAGAGAGGAGTCCGGGGCCCGGCGCGCCATCTCGGCCAGCAGTCCGCATGCTGCAGATGAGGACGTGCGCAGCCGAATCGTCAGGTCTGCCGACGACATACGCGCGCGAATGCCGCAGCCAGCGGCGGGAGGGGAGAGCCCTGATGCGACAGCCAAGCAGCCAAGGGAAAATGAAGAACAGGCAGAAGCAGGAGCAGAAAAACAAGACGACAACAATCAGGAGAGTCAGGAACCGGAGGGGATGACGCGAACCTATCGCGTTCTTTACGACTTTGTGGGGACCAGTCCATCCCAATTGACCATCCGGGTGGGTTCTTCATTCCTACACCCCTCCTCCATATCCTTCTGACCGTGTGTTGGGTGTATGTATGTGTGTGTGTGTGTCAGGCCGGCTGGGTCATCAAGGGCGGACAGACGGGCAATGGGTGGCTAGAGGCCACGTATGGCGGGGAGTTCGGCTTCGTGCCGTTCCAATATGTCGAGGAAATCGACGCTGCAGGCAACCCCATAGCGCCCAGGGACGACTGTGTATCGTACGACGAGGAAGACACGGACTACAGCGAGGACGACTTCACCTCGGAGAGCGACCGCACCCCTTCCTCTTCCGCGCCCACCACTCCGCGCTCGCAGCAGTCCTCGCTTCCCTCCTCGGCCCCTTCTTCTTCTTCTTCTTCTTCTTCTTCCATGGCGTCATCCTCCGCCCTGAGTCCCAGGCCAGCCGCGCCTCTGCTTATGCCCACCTATCAGCACACGCCACCCATAGTTCCGCTTCCGGTCCCCTTATCGTCTCCTCCTCCTTCCCCACGCCGCGTTCCGGACGGCGCTGGGCCTCCCGCGCCTGCCCCTGCGACTACCGCACCACTCTATTCGGCTCCCAGACCGATCGGGGACCATCTCGCATCACCACGAGCGCCGCCGCCGCAGAGATCTCGTGCGCTGGGCTCCAGTTCGTCCTCCTCCGCCGCCATGACGGCTTCCAGGCCCTCACCCGCCGCGCGGACGGCGCATCTGCCCTCCTCGTCGTCCAGCGTGGCTTCTCGAGGCGCTCGCCCCGTGCCGCCCCCCAAGCCGCGCCAGGTGCCCTTCGAATCCCTCCCTAGTACGTCGACGTCTACGTGCGTGTCACCGTCCCCTTCTCCCTCGCTGTCGTCCGGCTTCCGATCAGGTGGAGGAGGAGGAGGAGGAGGAGGAGGAGGAGGAGCGCCCCAACGCTTTGCGCGGCACACGATGAGACCCACAGTGCCCCAGCGCGGCACCTGTGCCCCTTCTTTGGTAGCTCAGCATGCCAGGCAGGCAACGTTCACAGGGGCGCAGTCGCTGCGACCCGAGTCTCCCATGCAGCAGCAACCATCCTCGCGGCACACCATGGGGTCGAGCCACCGCCTTGCCGACGACTCTTCTCTGGCCACCGCCTCTCCGGCCAGGATCGTGTCTGCGCGCCCGACTTCTCCGCGACGTCCCGTCGTTCCTCCCGGGGGCCCAGTCGCGACTGCTGCCTCGCCGGCGTCCGTGTCGACGGCGGATTCTCCCCTTTCGGAGATTGTTGCGACGGCTCATCCGAAACCCGACCATTCGCCTTCCGAGGGAACGCGTCCCTCGGCGGTGCCTGCCCGAGGACCGCTGCCAATGGGCATCAGCGGTTCCTTCCACGAGCGAATGGCGCATCTGCTGAAGAGAAATATGGCTGGTCAGAAGCCCGAAGCCCTCTGCAAGCGAGCGCCAAAACCATCAGAATCGGAAGACGACGACGTGGAGGCCGAGGGAAAAGAAGAAGACGAAGCGGAGGACAAGCAGGCCCAGTCCGCGGCCGAGAGCGATGAGGAGGAAGAAGAAATCGAGGTGTGGGTTAAAGCCATGGGCTCCTATGCGGCACACGAAGAAGGAGAGCTTGAGCTGAAGCAGGGCGAGCTGTTAGTTTTGTTGGGTACCGTTTCGTTGACCACCGCTTTAGCTGACCTACCGAATAAGGCACGCGTTACGTTGTAACTCCTAACATGGTGTTAAATACAGATTATGATCCAGATGACGAGAGCGGATGGTGGGAAGCTGAGAAACGGGATGGGCGCAAGGTAACGGTCGCACCCTCAGCTGCAATATGAATCATACTTTAACCACCCGTTTTATATAGGGCCTGGTGCCTTCGTCTCATGTTGTATTGTGCGATGAGCATGGAAACCTAAGGAATCCTCGTGATGCCGTTCGCTTCGCCGACTATTCGTCATCGGCTTCTGTAACAACGAGCAGTAGCGGCAGCAGCAGCGGAACATCAGCCCGGGACAGCAAAAAGGAGAGAAGAGAACGAAAGCGACAAGAAAGAGAACAGCGCAAGCTGGCCGAGAAGAGGCGCAGCCGACTCAGTGAAACTGGGGGAGGTGTGTCAGAGGAGATAAAGCAGTTCGTGCTGAACGATGACAGCGGATACGTGCGCGCGACTGGCTCTCGCAAGTCTCGCGCCAAGGGTGCGATACATCATCCCTTTGGACGGCAATTCTAGATAAGACTTACTGACTGCGGTTCCCGCTCAGACCAGCTGAGCTTCAAGAAGGGCGATCTCATCTTTGTGACGGATATAAAAGAAGAACAAAATGTGCTCTTTGGTACTCTCATTAGCAAGAACAGAAAGAAGAAGCCCAAGGTATGCTCATCTTCACTCGTGCGCGCTCCCTTTGTAATCTACTTGAGTTTGAGCTTAATGTTTTTATATGTTGGATTGCTTGCGCAGAGTGGTTGGTTCCCTGCTTCACTTGCGGTCTTAACCGAACCACCTGCTTGATCGTTTTGGATTGAAAAATAGATAAAACCATTGCCGTAGTGAAGACACTTTGCCACCCGAACAGCAGACCCAGCAACCACCACTGTTTATTATTTATTTGGGCTACAACGGCTCGCCTATGATACAAGAGGGCGGATACCATTTTTCGAACTCTAACGTCTTTATGGAAGTGTTAATCTGTTGTATTGGCGTGAATCGTGATGGTGAGCTTATTGCGTCAGAAACAAATTTAGCCGTTGACCACGCTGTACCTTGTCCAGAACTGAGCGTTCCAGCTAGACTCGAAAAAAAGGTTAACTCCAAGGCGTTCGGCCCTGGGTTCCCATGCCCTCTTCTGCCTCCACCACACCGCCTTCCCAGACCTAACCCAACCCTCCCCAGGTCACATGGAAGGAAGCAATGATGGACCACATAGGAGGCCACATGGGCCCATAGGTTCACCCTTCAGGGGGGTTCCCCATCCAGAGCACCACCGGTGCTGCCCCTTGGAGCCTGCTTCAAGGCGTTCGGCCCTGGGTTCCCATGCC
>CDFF01072316.1:25385-46030 GCA_000826265.1 Acanthamoeba culbertsoni | reverse complement strand
AGGAGGAGGAGGAGGAGGAGGAGGAAATCAACCTCGGGTGTGGCGCGCCTGCTGAAGAACGAAAGCAATGCATTCGGTTGTGTTGAAGACGACGCCGTCTATGCGCGGGGACGTCAGAAGAGACGCGACAGAAACAACAAAGAAAAAGAAAGAGAAAAAGACGGGGGTATGTACCCGTGAGGAAGATGATCTGACGAAGCACGCCCTGCCGAGGAGGGTTCTTGGTCACCTTCTCGAGAGCCTTCAGCACGTCCGTGCCGCCCAAATTCGCCCTCATTTCCGAAACATACGCGGTGGCTAAATGCCGAAACAAATTTTTTTTCAAAAAAAAAAAAAAAGTGTATAAAGGCAGACGGACCGAAGAAAAAATGCTCTCTTTGAAAAAGAAAATAAATAAATAAATAAATAAATAAATAAATAATATGTAGTGAAAAACCAGCAGTACCGCGCTGGAACGTGTCGGGGGCGTATGGGGCGGGACCGTCCCTGAACAGGAAGTCGACGGTCGAGCCGAAGCCGACAATGTTGAAGAAGACGCCTTCCGGAAGACTCCTGAGCAGCAGCTGCAGGGTATCTCTCACCTGAATAGTTTTTTAAAAAAATGTGATAATGATTTAGTATTTATTTTTTAATTTTTATTTAATTTAAATAAATGAAAAATATGGAAAAAAAGAGGATCGATTCATGCCTGAGCGATCCGTTTGCCGGCCATGCTGGCGGAGCGGTCAACCATGACGATGATCTCGCTATTGAGAGCTTCGCCTTCGGGCCAATCGAAGCTGGGCTGGAATGCAAACATGGCGCACACCTTCCCATCTTCGTTCTCCTCCAGCCGCCCAATCAGCCTTTTTTCCACGAAAAAAAAGAAGAAATTTGATAGGCGAAATTATGTGAGAAATTTGATACTCCGAAAAGAAAAATGGAGGGGAAACGTTACTGATTAGGCTCAGTGGTATTCACCAAAAAGACGAAATCCTTGTCGAGCTGCTTTTTGTCGGCCTACGAAATGTGCATCAAGAAATAATGTAAGGAACCATAAAATAACACAACGTAAAATAAAATAAAATAAAATAAAGTTAAATAAAATAATATAAAATAGAATAAATAAAATGAAATGGTCGAACCATCTGCACAAGCTTGGCACAACCCTCCCCGGCGACAGCGCCAGCAGTATAGTCGATTGGATGAGAAGGCGACGCGACGCTCTCGATTTTATGTGACATGTCTGTAGAATTAACCAATGAAATTTCAGATTGCGTGGTGTATTTTGGGTGAATGCGAGGAGAGGAAAGAATATACCGAGGTTGACATTGATGGAAAGGTCAGGAATGTTGTAGCTTACTTTAGTGTTGAAGAATTTTGCCTGCTTTTTGGAACTTGACCGCAAAATCCATTCCGCCTAAATTTTAATATTAATTGTAATTTTTTTTTTTTTTTTTAATTGGACTGTTATCGGCCAAGAGAATAATCAACGCACCGCGCCGTTGTGGAAATTGAGTTCCGTAACATAGACAACAGTCACCACAACCTATAATATTATTATATAGTATTAGTGTTGAACAGTGGAAATTTTCTTAATTGTTTCTTTGCTGGTTAAGACTAATTTGACTCGTTTGGGTTGGTAACAATCATTACCGTTGCTTTGGGCGGAAGATTGCCAACGTTGAGCTTGAGCATGTCCTTCTCATCTACATCGACGAATACATTCATTCATCATTGCCTACCGGTTAAGCCTCCATTTTCCAGCATTTATTTATTTATTTATTTATCATATATTATCTATTCATGTATTTATTTATTTTTTTTACAATTATTACCATGACTGACTGTGTAGGCGCCGTAGCCGGATGCGATGGCATCGTCGTAGTCATTGAGCGCGTCCTCCTTTCGCTTGCACACGCCTTTGACCCACACAGAGCAGAGATGCAACAAAAGCCTCATGAGAAGGTTGTTGTTGGTGTTGGTGGTGTTGTTGTTGTTGTTGTTGTTGTTGTTGTTGTTGTTGTTGTTGTTGTTGTTGTTGTTGTTGTTTTTGGAGGGAGGACGAGGAATATCGGTTTATTGTTGACAATCGCCTACCGGTGACCTTGCGACCGTCAATCTCGGCGTGTAAAGCGCACACAGAGGTGGTCCTCTCCTCGAGAGGAAACTGATATCTGGGAAAGAGAAGCAAAAGGAGCAAGCAGAATGAGATATGGGAGGTCATGGTGAAGGCAGTGGTGCGGTACATGGCCTCAATGGGGCTGGTCTCTTGGTTGGCGAACGTCTGGCGTAACTCAACACGCGCGCAGTGGTCGAGCAGGGTAGCTTCCACATGTACGGAAAGCAATGGCACGGGGGACGGAAGCGCAGCAGGCTCTGACGGCCTCCGGTAAAGCCAACCTGGCACCGTGACCGTTCTTAAGTGGGAGGCTACTGCCAAAAAGACGATTGGGAAGTACCACAACGGCACATCGTAGAACAGGTGAGAAATAGAACTGGAACTGTCAAGTAAACCAAACCGACAGCCAAGAGGAACTTCTCTTCACTTCAACGACTTTCAGTGTGCCACTTTTCTGTCGACGTCAATTTATTTATTGCAAGGAGAAATTATTGGCGAGAGGCAGTTGTGTGCTCGGATTTAAGGAAAACAAAAATACGAAGAAATGCGTAACCGTTTAACCCTTCTCTGCTCGCCGACAGAACGAACGTAATCGCAGGGTGCCCTCGGGATTTGGGTCCTATTTGACACTGGTATGCGTTTATAGGCAAGCTGCCGGCTTGCGCGAAGGATTCCCATCTAATCTTCCAAGAGAGTAACAAGTGCACTGTTCTCTTCTTATTCCCTAAGTTGCATGTGGGAATTCTCTTCCGTTGGGGAGCCCGCTCTGCACAGCTCGAGCTTCAGTAGTGACAGCTACGAGACTCTGCGACGATGGCTCGCCCCCGAAGACTTGTGGCTCTTAGAGGCCGACCTACAAGAACGACGCCACCAGCAAGAGGAACTTCGGAGTCATCCGGGCGAGACCGCCCCGTGGTCGATACAGAAATCATTGTTGCATCCACATCCTGTTCCTGCCAACGAAATGCCACATGGTCTGCAGGCCAGCCAGAGCTACAGCGGCTCCGTTGGGAGCCACGCTCCTGCGAAAGTGGATGCCGTTGGCGGCATAACCACCTCCATTGCCCTACCTTCTTCTAGGGCCGATGACCACTTATATTCCCCCTATGGCTCGATGGCAAGAGACACAGGCGAGCCACCAATTTACCCCCCTTATTACCAGGCATTATCGATTCCTTACACAACCGGTCTCGGCCGAGGAGAAGACCCAAACTCGAGCGTTGTAGCGGCAAGGACAACCGTTGCTATGCCACCCTTTAATGACCGTCATCGCAAAACTGAATGGGCCTATCAACCAAAAAAAGAAGCCTTCCCGGGAGGAATGCAAAAGGAGGAATGGCAGATATTCCTTAGCGACATGGAAGAGCCTGAGTGGATTGAATCATCAGAGGGTGGAAGGAAACGAAGACGAGACGCTCTTGAGAACGATAGCGAAGCCATGAGTCAGCGAGCATGCCCAGCCGACTGGCTTGCCGGGGCACACCTCAATATCATCAGCCTCGCAATTACTTACAGAGACGTCTACGCGAGGTTCTGTCCAGACAACAATTGATACTACATTTTTTTAATATATAAATATCGCCAAAAACAAAAACAAAAAACAAAACAAAAACTAAATTATATCCCTTTTTGAAATGCAGATTTTTTTGGAGTATAACTCCTCTGGCACCAGCCGCGATGACCGAGGAATTGGTTCGCTTCGCGCTTACTTCGCCAGAGGCGTCTCAAGAGGACGGTCCGCTCATTCTCAACGTCTACCTATGTCTCCTCTTCGGTATCCAGTTCTTCCTTCTCCAGCGGCCAACAACTGCTCACATCATACATACATATAAATATATACCTACATGAAAAGGAGCGACGCACAGCGGCAACACGGAGCTGGCAAGGCAGATGGCTGAGAAGGCCCGACTGACGCTGGGCTACGTATTCGATATTCCACACTACAGCGTAGCGCAGGCGCTCTACGTGATGTCCCTCTACCTGCTGTACTATGAGGTCATTTGCCCCCCCCTTCTCGATAATGGGAGGAGAGGCGAGGCGAGGCGAGGCGATGTTACCGGTATCGCTCACTCTCTTGGCTACTACGTTGTACAGGGCGATGTAAACAAGTGCGGCTATTACATGTCTCTCGCTGCTAGCATCTGCCGCAGCTTGGGCGCGTACCACAGGTGTGTGTCTGTCAAACCCCCCCCCCAATATGTTAGCCGGTCGTGTAGTGACATAGTTTGCCGCACGCTGATTCGATTTCACGTTGCTCTGCAGCGACACTTACCTTCGGTGTATTTACGGGGCAACCTTTCTTCCCTCCACTTCGGCCATGGAACTCGTTCAGCTTAGACGAGGTATGCCCTTTTTCTTTTTTTTTTCTTGCTTTTTCTTGGAACTGAGTTGTGGTTGGCTCAATCCACAGAATACCTACGAGTGCAACGTCTTCCGTATTATCGACCAAACACGTCCATCGAAGCCCTTCGGGCGAGTGACCTGCCCTCGCTTGCCGCTGTACAGAGGTGCTCATTTCCTTCAATGCTTCTATTTGTATATCCTTCTTAGCCTTTATTTTCCAGAGGAAATGCGATTGGCATGCTACTGCTCAATGTGATTGCAGGCGTTTCTATCTACAAGTCGCGGGCAGTGACCAATCCGGGGAGCCCTGTGCTCGAGATAGGCCGCAAGTTCCTTCGTCCGCTCAGCAGTGCGCTGGACTCGGTCGCCGAGGAATTGCGGACCGAAAGCGAGTCCATCGACAAGAGCGCGAACCAATCAGCACCAACCGTAGACGAAACCGAGGAAGGCAAGAGCGACGATCAACAAGAAGACGACGACGACGGCGACGGCGACGACGCGCGACTGCCTTACATGCAGCGAGCGTCGTTTCTGTTGTGTGTGAAGGCCCTGCAGGCCGACTGCGCGCAGTGCATGGATCTGCCTGATAGCACGCTGCAGTGCGCATTGGAATTTCTCCGGCTTGCGCGGCGAAATGCGCACTTTCTGCAGTATATGTGGTGCGGCATGCATCCCATGTTCATGATCGCCCTCGGTAAGCCTGGCTTGTCGTCTTTGCCTTCTATGCATGTCACTCATGTCACTCATGTCACCTTCGCCAGAAATTTTCAAGGAAAGAGAACGCTGGGCCGACCTGAGCGAATTACTCGAGTTTACTCGGCCTTTGGCCAATGTGTTTCCATTTATTCGTCAACACCAAGCGGGATACGTCAAGGAACTCGAGGGCAGGCCTCTCGTCAATGCCGAGCCAACAACGATAGCCGCTGGACTTCCCGTGAGCATGGAGTGGCCTAGCTCCAGCATGACATCGGATGTGGTGACATCTCCCAGTAGTCTTACTTCGTCTCCTTCGCGGTTCGGCATATCGACGACCACGACGCCTTCCCGCGGCTCTTCTATACTTGCCTCTCGCTCGCTTTCATCTTCTCCAGCTTCCATCTCCGATCCTCTTATCCAACAGTCAGCCAACTTACCCTTTCTCTCTCTTGATCAGCCATCCCCGCAACTGTACAGTTCTGTCCCCTCATTGCGTCCCATGCCATCTGTCTCTTCTACACTCCCGTTTGTGGAATCATCGGGCAATTGTGCTACAGTGATTCCCTCGTCCTTCCCTCACTTCACATCCATACCCCCTCCTCTCCTCGAGCTCACTATCCCATCTTCGATAACGGCGGCTTCCTTGCTTCCTCACCGAGCAGCACGCAACCCCAAGAAGAAAGATAAATGGCTATGGCACAAATTCGCGATTCTCGAAGGCGAGGAAGACCTCGTGCAGGTGAAGGAGACACAAGGCCGCCGACGAGCGAGAAGACCCAAGAATGCGTCGAGTAGCAGAGCCCGGCCACAACAGTGATTGTGCAGGTGGTGGTTGTTCGGCGACGTGTTTAAGCATGGTAGTCTCGGCAACAGCCACCGGTAATAAAATACCCAACATTCACGCACGGCCGTTGGAGGGTTTTAGTTATTCCGCGTGTGTGAATTTGTCGAGCAGAGCCACAAACGCCAGCAAGCACAAAAACAAAAGCTAAATAGAAAATTGAAAGGAGAGGGACGAAAGTATGTCCGAAGTCCGCATCGCTCTTCCCCCCGAGGAGCACGAAGAGATAGGCTCCTACAAAAAGGAGAAGAAGGAGAAGAAGGAGAAGAAAAAGAAGAAGGGCGGCTCCCGCATCGAGCGGTTATCGCGTGTGGTAAGGGAAAAGGTCCATGGGACTGATACCTTGTCTACAGAGGAAGAGGAGGAGGTGGTTGAGGACGTGGCTTCCGAGGGAGGCCTCAGCGAAGCACTCAGCTCTTCCGGCTCCTCGTCGACAAAGCGTTTGACCCTGGCCCAGGTGAAAGAACGAAGCCTTAACGCTCAGTCAAAAAGGAAACGAAGTGCGACCGACGGGGCCACCACCTCCTCGTTGCTGGGGTCCTTCCGGCGGCCAGGTATTTCACCTCTCCAAATCGAGACAACACACCTTTCGGTTCAAATTTGGCCTACCCCCCTTAGAACCCCAAACCTTATACACGCGCCGGTGCTTCTCGAGTAGGAAGCAGGTTAAGGAAAAGGGAGACAGAATCGGCCGACGCGCTACCTATTGGGGAGGACGTGCTGGGAGTCGAGCATGGTGACGACAACGACCAGAGTACTAATATAGAAGAAGACGTTCCGACGGAAGTCAAAAAGAAGGACAAAAAGAAGAGCACCTCTTCCCGACGTAAGAAGAAGGAAGACAGGAGCCTCCCTCTCTTGACCCAGACGCGAAACTCGCTCACTGTCAAAGTCAACGAACACGAGCTGGTGGATGACGACAACCAACGCAGCCCGCGATTCGATACGAAGGACCATCACAACGGTGACGCTGCCTCTCCGCGAGACAGCGCGGACGGGGCTAGTGGAGCGGACAAGCGGAAGCACCTGACCCGTAGCGGGTCGATGGTTGAACTCAAGAAGCAACTCAACCACATCGACCGCCAGTACACTTCGCCTCCCTCCCTGTTTCGTTTTCGTTCTTCTGCTCATTCCTCTTTGACAGCACGCTCAACCCACGCACAATGAGCCGCGACTCGGCGACGGCGAGTGCTAAGGAGACTCCTGCGCTGGAGCGATTCGTGTCCCTCAAGGTACTGTACTACGCATCACGTGTTACAATCGAAGAACGTTTTGAACATTCCATACATTCCAATGACATATTCAGAATATTTCTATCAATTTTGCCTCATCGCGCATCGGCGACAAATCGCCGCGGCGAGTATCGTCCAATCCGGATTCGCTCGGGCCAGGGTCGGCTGCGCGGACGATGAACCCGCTATGGGTGCTCAACCAGAAGGCCAAGATGGTCGAAGAGGAGAAGGACAAGCGCGAACGGGAGGAGCGACGGAAGCGCGAGCGCGAGGTGCTCCCTGTAGGCGAGGATGTCCCCGAGAAGCTGCGTCAGCGCCATCGCGTCATCAACGAGATCATCAACACTGAACGCGACTACGTTGCCGATCTCAGGATCATGCTTAACGTCTTCAGGTTCGTTTTCTCCTTAACAGTTTCCTTTTTTTCCTATCCTCATTTATGTGGAATGACAAAAATGCTTCGAGTAGAGAGACTCATGTAGTCTTTTTTGCTGTTCCTGTTGTGTTCAGAACGCCGCTGGAGGAGGAGGGGATACTCACGCGAGAAGAGCTCAGCACGATATTTTCGAACCTCCACATGCTCATACATGTCAACTCGGAGTTGCTGGAGGACATCTCCAAGCAGGTCAAGGACACCAAAGGCGACGAGCTTGGCAAGTCCTTCACTCTTCTGGTACGCCCCCCCCTCTTCTTCGGTTCCCACTTTTTCTTTCTCCCCCCCCCTTCTCGAAGATATTCGACTCACGCTTCGGTTTCTCCTCGCCTGCAGGCCGACTACCTGAAGATGTACTCGCAGTACTGCAGTAACCAAGCGGCAGCGCGCGAAACGGTCGCCAACGCAACCAAAACAAACGCACGCTTCAGGGCTTTTCAAGAGGTTTCGCCTTCCATCTCGTGTAGTGCGAGAGAGCGGTTATCTCATCTAGGGGTTATTCCAGAAACTGGTGGTCAATCCTGAGCTCAACGGTCTGACACTTCGCGATTATCTCATCAAACCGGTCCAGCGTCTGTGTAAATATCCGCTTCTTATGAGGGTAAATCCCCCCCCCTCTTTGACTTGTCGTTTTCGTTATTGACCTAACGTTACCCGTTGAACGAATCACTTCCAGGAATTGATCAAGCACACGGAGGACACGCACCCGGACTACCAAAACCTGCAAGAGGCCTTCGGCAAGATCGAGTCGGTGGTCACTTCGGTCAACGAGAAGAAGCAGGCAGACGAGGACCGGGAGGCGATCGCTCGGATCATCGGTCGACTCTCCAACACGGAGGTAGGGCTTCGCTTTCCGACCTCCTCCTCTACCTCCTCCTCCTCCTCCTCCAAGTATTGTCCTTAAGGAGGTGCTGACGTCATCCTGTCGATAGAAATTTGGTGTACAGTTGATGGTGCCTGGCCGACGGCTGGTGCAGGAGGGGAAGTTGACTGAAGTCACCAAAGTACGCGCTCAGCCATCCATCCATCCCATCCATCCCATCCAGTCTCGTATTACTGTTTATTGACATAAATATAGGATCTCTCAGAATCCTTCAGGCGACAGTTCTTCCTATTCACTGATCTGCTCATCCTCGCCGAAGACCGAGAGAAGACGAGTGCGTATATATTTATTTTTTTTTGTTCGAAAGTCCTCTCTTGACCTATTGGTTCACCGGCTACATTGCAACCACCTTAATAGGTTCCCGACGAAAGGAGCACACCTGGAAGGTTGTCACGATGATCCCATTGGGCCAAGCCATAGTCATGGACCTGCCCGACAAGGGTACTCTACTTATTCTCTACAGCACATGCCAGCGCAGTCCATTCATCCGTCTCTTACCGCCTTTTCGTCATCCGATCGCACAACAGATGGCAGGGCGATGCTTGACATAGCGTGCAAGAAGGACATCACGACGCTCCGTTTCGAGTCGGCGGAGGAGAAGCAGGAATGGCTCACCAACCATCTGGCCAAGGTGCCCAAGGTGCAGAGCCTATCGGCCCGCGCCCAGAGCTCGTCCCATTTCGAGGACGTGGCGCTCGAGCGAGTCCGCGCGCCCTCGCCGCCATCAGGCCCCGCCTCGTACCCCGCCACGTCGCTTTCACCATAAAGAAGAGGAAGAAGAAGAAGAAGGAGTTATTGTTATTATTTTTATAATTGCTATGAGAATGAATGAATGAATGCACGCCTCGAATAAACGGGGAGGACAGGCTCTCTGATTTTATTGCAGGCAATACGGGTAGGATGGGTTTAGGCTTGGGTTGGGCTCGGAAGGAGGCATTGATCTTGGTCGTCGAGGTACCAAAACCTGTTTCCTTGCATTGTCTGGCACGATTAATGTCAGCCCTGGATCATGTGGGTGACATACACAGCGCGCAGGCAGGGTACCTTGAGTTTATTGACGCCAAAAATCCAATTGAAATGCAGAATGTAGCAATGGCTGAGAAGAATGGAACGGAATGGAAAAGGTTCATATCAGAACGTGAACATGGAGAATATCAGAGGACCAAAGAANAAAAAAAAAAAAAAAACGTACTCGGAGGCGTCCGGACGCGTCGAATACACCCCATCTGCACCCGGGCCCGGAGGAAGGAAGTAGGTGTGACCGTTGCAAAACTCATGAGGCTCGAGCATTTCGCGTTTCAATGTAACGCCGGGCACTCTGCCCTCCTGCACTCGATACCATACTGTACGTCCGATGAGACGACGCACGTCAGGCATCTTGTTAAGAGGGAGAGAAGTACGATGAGAAAAGGCCGACTGCTCGCTTACGTTCACGGCATTGGTCTTCCCGTATTCCCATAAAACCCGCAGAAAATTGATGGACCTCGTATTGGCCACCATATAGTAAAGACCTGAGTTCTACTCATCAAAGGAGTTATATGTATATACATATATATATATATATATATAGAGAGAGAGAGAGAGAGAGAGAGAGAGAGTTAGAAGTGATGAGATTCGAGAGCGTTATCCTGTACAGTAGTAGGAGAAAGCCACCATGTACGCTAATTTGGAGGTGTTGTACGGCGAGTCGGACTGGATCTGCAAATCGAACATGGAGGAACCGTTGCGCAACAGAGGAAAGGGATCGCGGAAGAATAGAAGGTCCCCATCAACCAGCAACACATTGTACCCCCTCAGGAGGACCTCGAGCACATTACGCGACTTGAGCTTCGACAAACTCTTGAAATCAGCGTTTCCGTGGTAGTGGAATTGGGCAGAGGATGCCCGCAGGTGGGACGCGCCGGGCAGGGCGCAGTCAATCCCCAGCGACGGGCACTGCGCCAGCGCCTCCTCATCAAGGGCAATGCCCACCACATTCGATATGTTCATTCGCTTCAGCGAACACAGCAGGTTGGCTGTTAAGTCGGCGTAGCCTATATAGATAGTGTATTAGTGCAGAGATAAATATAAATAATCAGTAGATATTTTATTAGATGAATTCTGATTACTCACCTCGGTTAAATACGACCAGCACGACGTCCTTTTGAAGAAGACTGTGTGAACCATTGGAGGAACTGAAGGACTGGGCGCGCGATTGAAGGATGGAATCTAGCTGAGCGTTGGGTACGGCCTCCAGCGCCGGAAGGGAGTCCAAAGTGGGAATGCCGTCTGCCGTGAATTTCAGTTGCCCCGTCTCGTTGTGAGGATGCGGGTTGTGTTGCTTCGGATGCTCTTGCAAGTCCTGAAGTTCCCTTTGCAACTGTTCTTGCACCTTGGCCAACTGTTCGAGCTGGCGGTTCAGCTCGGCCAACTGCTTGTCTGTTGCTTGTTGAACTTCTGTGTATCGCTGGTCACGGTTCAGTTGCTCCTGCGACCGTATTTTATCCAATCGCTCTAACTCAACAGTTAGATCTGTTGATATTCGAGCCAACTCGACCTCAAGCCGCTGGTAAACTACCGTTTCAATATCCACCTCTAATTGGGAAACGAAGTTAGCAACGAAGTGAGAAGGGAAGCGGTACCTTGGTGAGATGCAAGATAGATAAGAAGAGCCACTGAACCAAGGGAAATAACTATTATCTGCAACAGCCAGCCTATGTTGGCCATAAGTGCGCAGTTCCGGGCTCGCAACCAGCACTTGGCACCCGGAAGAAGACTGGGGAAAAGGAGTTTTTCTTTCTTTTCAATTTATTGCACGTCGTGGGCCTCATGGGTGAGGTGGCACGCGATATTCTCCCTGTTGAAGTTTGGGCCCATGTCTTATCACAACCAACTTTGAGTCTCGCGAATCTTGGAGTTGCAGCTTGCGTTTGTCGCGACTTTGCGCAGCTTGCTGAAACTACAGGGGTTTTGTGGGCGACCACTGCTGCGCGTCAGTGGCGCACCATGTCGGCACGAACAGCTCACCCCCTTACCACAATTGCGGTCGGGAAGTGCGGCACGTGTTGGCATTTTTTAGCCCCCTTGCTATCAACTAACAAGCGCTTGTTCACTTGCAAAGGTTCGTATATCGCCGCCAAGTACTGGAAGCGTGTCATCGACGAGCACGAACTCATGACCGCCGGCCAACTCTACCCCAACAAGCGGCTGACAGACGCAGCGCTGCAAGGCTTGGGTACACACTTTCGGGACAGCAGCAGCGGTTCGTACATCCTACACCCTCCTTGGCATCTCTTCGCTTAGCCTGCTGTGTGCAAAGGGGGTCTGGCTGCTAGGGCCTTGTTCGTGGACTCAGTTCCGTCAAAATATTCGTTCTCGCCCCTTCTGGACATACAGAAACGCGACCCGATAAGCATCAACCCGCTACCGTCCCCCGTTTGGGATTCGGTTCCCAGCTGTGCCCACAACTGGGCAAAGGGATTCTACACTGAAGGGGCGGAAGCAGCAGAAACTATTCTTGAGATGGTGAGAAGGGAGGTAGAGCGCAACGAAGCCGTCGGTTCTCTGCTTATGATGCATGCCACTTCGGGTAGCCTTCGTCTCTGTGAACGTCGTCCCCTGTAGCCGGAGCTCTTATATATGCTGCTTGCCATGTAGGAGGGCTAGGAGGTGGGGTTGGGAGCGTGTTGGCCACGAAGTTGAAGGAGGAACTTCCGGGCATACACACAGCCACCCTGTCCGTCCTTCCAAGTTTCAAGGCCGGCCCTCCCTACGGCGACGTCTGTACGCACCTATACCAAAATTACGTACATCGATATCTACGATTAATACATCTTCCGCAACGCAGACAATACGCTTATGACGCTATATCACCTCCAAGAGATCAGCGCTTGCTTCTTCTTCGATAACGAGGGCATTTATGACCTGGTACGTTGATCTGTGCACTCGTACTCGTTGCGCTCATCCTCTCTCCTCTCCTCTCACTCTCACTCGGTCGCGTTTAGAACTGGCCGGGCGGAATGCCCACTTGGGATCAGTTCAACTCAGTCTACTCCTCGGCTTGGGCCGGCGTACCTAGCGCTATTTCCTCTTCCCTCGCGCTCTCTATATTCATCCTATATTCTTATCATCACAGGTCACCCATGCTCTGCGCTTCCCCTCTCCTCACTCGCCGGTGTCCTCCTTTTCCGGCCTGTGCGAGCAACTCGTGCTGCCCAACCTTCACTTCCTCGGCCTGTCGCAACCCTTGAAGCACATGACCAATGGGCTAGTGCAGGCCAAAGCATTGGCGGATCTGCTGTGGACCGGCAGCAGCCTCTCCACCGGATCGCCAGCTGGTCTCGGCGTGCGGAAGGGCCGCATGCTGAGCTCTTTTGCCCACTTCCAGCTGCGCCCGACCACGCCAGAGGTTTCGCTTACCGATGTGCTGGAAGCTCAAGTTCGTAGCCACCCGGTAGATCCATCCATGAAAGGTCGCTGACAAACCTGAAAAAATGCGTGGATTGGACAATAAGGTGGACCTCATACACCGTTCCAATGTAACGAACTCGACGGAGAGCTGGTATGTAGACCGGTATGAAGCAGGCGGGCACAGCGGCTCGAGACAGATGGTCTCTTTCGGCCCTTTGAGGAGGTCAACAGACACGGAGGCTTCCACGAGTGTTGGGGCGGTGAGCCTTTGGGACCCAGCGAGGGAGAACTGGGGAGGCAGGTGCGTGTGCACGCTGGCCTCGAACACGACGAACATCGTATCTCCCCTGCGGGGAATATCCGAGAAATTTGATATCAGTTTCCGGCGCAGGGCATTCCTTCACTGGTATCTACACTTTAATCCATGGTTACAATGTAGCAGGTTTCGCTGAAGCATTGTTTGTTAGGTACCTGGGGGAGGGAATGGTGGAAACCGAATTCGAAGAGGCAAGCCAGTGGTTAAAGGAACGCATGGAAGCGTACACCAGCTACAACACCACCTCGATGACGAGGGAGAGGATTGAAGATTAGAAGAAAGTCCCCTTCAGCTTAACCTGGTTCCTGTTTGGTTAAAATTCTTGCACGGCGGAACAAGGGCACCTGTTAAGAATGTATTAATTGTTGCTTTGCAACGGAGGAGTTGTGTAAGCATTGTGTCACCCCTACCACCGAGAATGTGGTAGTCCTCTGCACCGATGCTGACTGGCGAAGAAGTAATCCTTTGCACCCAATTTGGCAAGATCTACGTAGAGCGACGTGCAGGCTTCAGAAGAGAACTCTATCCTCATGATGGCGAAACAGTTACGGCAGAGTTCCTCTCGTGGATGGATGGAGAGAGCAGCTTCTTTACAATCGTGTCCTGATTTCTCTCATTACCAACAACTACGTTGCTTGCTTCGAAGGTACTCGTGTCGCAGTCGCAACCAAGGATAGGTTTCAGGTAATTGTGGCGTTCGCTTGCCTTTTTTGCTTCTGGGGATTGTAAAGAGAAATGAATAAACTTTCGGTGTTTAATTAATAATCCCGACCAAGTCTTTCAAGGGGAAGTAAATTCCACCAAATAAACATGTACCCAAGCAGGGGAACCGGGTGCGAGCGCGGAGAGTGGACTTGTATTACGTGTGGCGATCCGCAGTACGCCCACAGGGAGAAATGCCGCAAGTGTGGCTCCCCGCGGCCAACTCCAGAAGCCCTGCGGCAACACATTGCGCGGATACGAGCGGAGGCAGAGGAGAGAGTCAAAGAGGAGCAGAGGAGAAAAAGAGAGCGCGAGGAGGCCGAACTGAGGCGCAAGGAGGAGATTGTGGAACATGCTCGTCGTCTGGCTGTGGCAGGATGGGACGAAGTGCGTCTCGTCCTCATTGGAGCGCAGGACAGCGGCAGCTATTTCTCGTGGTTGCCTAAGGAGATTATAGAGCAGATCGTGAAATGGGCCCTCAAGGTTCCAGAATGCTGGGCCAAGAGCAGGCTGGAGTGGTTCAGAGCCCAGGCTAGGCGGAGCGCAACAGGAAGTGCGGAGGTTTCACTCAAGACATTCGATCTCGACCCATACGGGGACAAGTACTGGCCCATCCACACGAGCGGCTACAAGATAGAATATTCCCCCCACGGCAAGAGCCCAGACCAACGATTCACAATTCACTCTTGGGACGACGAAGAGATGGTCTACACGTCCAAGGTGGTGGCTCATTGGTCAGAAGGGCTCTTTCTGGCCACGCTCAGCTACGACAAGCAGTGGAAGCAATGGGTGCGCTCAAGCGAAGTGTGCCAAAATTACCACTTTTCCCAACTGCTTCCCTGTTAGTTGCACTGTTCCACCAAGCAAGGACGTTGGAACTTATGTGCTCACCATGAGAATGAGAATTACAGAGAAGCTTTCTCACCAATGAGAACTAGCAAGTGAAATCCAAGTCCCCTAACGACCAATTAAGCTCTTCTTCTTGACTGCTGCTCGCCTTGTTTTGTGTTGTCGGCGGCTGTGTCCTGCTGTGCACCTCTACTGGGTTGGAGCTGTCAGCGAGTTGTTCTTCCCCCGTTCGCTCTTCTGCCGTGCCGTGATCCCGCTGGCTTGTTCTTTCCGCCTCCATGGCCATCGCCAGAGTTGCCCACTCGTGCTCGTCAACCGTTGCAGTTGTACTGTCGCCCGCATCGTCCTTCTCTTGAGCGCACGACTTTCGCTCTTCCTCTTCCATCTCCCTCTGTATCTCCAGCAACATATCATACTCTTCATCTTCCACCCGCTCCCTTTCCTCTTCTAGTTCGTCTGTTTGTTCCCATGGTTCGCCCTTGTCGCCTTGCGCATCCCCGTTCTTGCCACCTGTTATCTTTCGGTACCGCAGAAACTCCTCCGCGTCCTGAACTATACCGTTCGCCTGGCCATGAGGAAAAACCAAAGCGTTAAGATTGGCAGGCCTCTCGAAAGATAGAAAGAGGAAATCAGAGAGAAAGGCCTGAACTGTACCTCTATGTGGGAAAAGATGGTCTTCCAGGTTTGGTTGCCTGTAAGCACCTTTCCGTTACCGACGATGATCAAATGCCGCTTGGCTCGCGTGAGAGTCACGTTTAGCCGCTTTGGAGAGTCAATGAATCCCAGCCTTGTCGTGCGCACGCATGTGACGATTATCACTTCTTTCTCCGAGCCCTGAAACGCGTCCACCGTGCTCACCTGCCACGTGATGAGTTTATTATTATTATTGTTTGTTCGCGAATACGTATACATCAAACTTACCTGGATTTCTTTGGCCACGAGTTTATTTCGCTGCTTCTCCTGCCATTGCTTGGATCGGACCCTGCGCGGCTCGTCGTCTCCCTCCATCATCTCGATATCGTCCGCCTGATTCAGCAGCTCTTCTACATACTCTATCATATTATAGAGAAATCCAAAACGACAATACAGGCAGCATTCAGGGCGACGCAGAGGACAGAATGCGCCTCTTGCCAGGGCTATATCCATACCTGGCGAGATGTCCGACGCCTTGATGGTGGCCAAAGCCGCTTCGATCTTGTACGCCTGCGGTTTATCTAGACAAAAAAATGAATATTCATAATTATAACATAATAACATAATAATAATAATAATAATAATAATAATAATAATAATAATAATAATAATAATAATAATAATAATAATAATAATAATAATAATAGTGACGCGTACACAAGGCGATGATCCCTATCTGCTGCGGCGCGATTCCCCAGTTGATGAGCGACTTGACCATGTCCACGATGAGCCGCAGCTCGTACGGGTTGTGATAGCTCTTGCCCGCTCGCTCTTCCTGCAAGACCCGCCCGAGAGCCCGTCAGTCCACCCGCCAAGTGGCCAAGTGGCTCGCGCTATCGTATATGATGGCGGTTCGGTCCGTACGGAGCCTCGAAGGGCGTTGCAAAAGTAGAGCGTGGGGAGGAAGGGAAGCAGAGGCGACCTCTGCGCCGGCGTGACGCCGTCCAGGAGCTTGCCCTCATAGAACAGACGGCTGGCGATGCCGCTTATGGAGGGATGACACTAACGCAGAAAGCAACACGGGGGGGGAAAGCCGAGATCAGGATGGAAGGGTTGCAATGCAACCGATCCTGAGCGTGGATAGGGTTACCCGGTACTGCGTGCGCAGCATGATTGGCGTAAACCCGATCGTAGACAGCCTTATGAATAAAGTCTTGGCGAGACCGTCCTCGCGATCGCCGAAGCTTTCCAGCACCGGCGGCAGCTGCAGCGGGTCACCCACGGCCACCTATTTAATGTCATAATAAATTTAAAAAATAAAATAAAAAACATATTAAGAGGAAAAGCGCTGTTAGTTCGCTGCGTATGGGAGGGGGGGGAGAGGTCAGTCATGGTCACCAATCGCTGACAGTTGAATCGTGCGAGTGGAATCATGGAGTTGGGTTCGAGCATCTGCGAGCACTCGTCGAGGATGACCAGCGGGAAAACGTTCCCCTCCAGTATGGGAAATCCCGACGCGGCACAGGTGACACCTATTTGCCGGATTACAGGAGGAGAAGGGAAGCAAACACGCCGAGTCCGAGAGAGATCAGATAAGCTTGGGTCAGGCCTGTCATGTCAGGCTCGAGGCGGAAGGAAGGGGTCGACAAGAATTGCAGAGAGCCCAAGGAAGGGGAGAGTACCGACGACTCTGGTGGACGATATCTTGGCAACCTTCTTCTTCATGTGGCCCGTCTCAGCCTCTCTGATCATGTTCCGTATCTTCACCTCATCTGTGACACGCCCCGCCAATAACGTTAGGTCCTCGCTTCCGCTTCCGCCTTTTCGTTTTTTCATTTTCCGTATTCGTTCTCGTTGTTGCATTATATGGCGTGAACGTACCGGCGCCTCCCGCCTCCTCTTTGAGCATCTGCTTGAGTTCCTTGATGGCCGCCTTTTCTGCACCGATAAGAGATCAGCTGATCAAGCGCGTCTGACTGAGTCCCAAGAGGACGCGGATGAAGGGTGTGGCTATGGAGGGGCCCAACCGTCGGCCTGGGGCGCGTAGTCGAGCACAGGCCGGGAGATCTTTCGGAGACTGCCCACGCGCATGAAGTCCCTGAAGTTCAGCGCCAACAGTCCCTCCAGCACGCGATCGACTAGCAGCGGACCGTTGGTTTCCGTGTGTGTGTGTGTGTGTGAGTAGACGTGGCCACGAAGGTCGAGGAGCGTGTCACGGGAGAGGGAGGGCGAGGGACACACCCGCGGTATTGGTCGACGAGGCCACCAGAATACGGACGTCCGAATTGCCGGCCGCGTCCAACAATCGGCAGATGAAAATGATCTGATCATAGAATAGAATTGGGTTCAACAATAAGGTCGGTCGGATTTTTCATTATGTTCTTTATAATTAAATAAAATAAAATAAAATAGAAACGAATAAAAAATAATGAGTTATATATAACGTGAGCTTGTTGCAACGCACCAATACGACCAGCAGGAAGCTCTTGCCGGCACCGAAGACGCCGTGCACGAGATTTACTGGCAGCGATTTGGTCTCGAAGTCCTGGTCGAGGGGTTCGAACCAGCTGAGGCACGCCTGCAACACACTGCGACACTCTTCGAATTAAGCAGGACAGCCCCGGTGGAGATCCCAAGGGAAGGCGAAAACGAGAAGAATGCGAGAGAGCAGAGAGGCGCCTGTACCTCTGCTGATCCTCATTCAATCCATAGGTGGAGATCATCTCATCGGCGATGTAGTTAATCTCGGCCAAGCACAGATTTAGCTTCCATATACCTTCCTCTTTGCCCTGCCTCGGCGGGTCTCTGAACAGTCCTTTTTAAAAAAAAAACAACTTTCTCATAATAATAATAATAATGCATAATAATAATAATAATAATAATAATAATAATAATAATAATAATAATAATAATAATAATAATAATAATAATAGTTCCTCATGCATTAAGAGATGCGGTGGCGTGGTTCATAGGAATGTTACCGTCTTGCGCCCGCGGGCAGGGCCTGTCCGTTGTTGTGAAGCACGAAGGGCAAGAGCGGCAGCTCGGCAGAGAGCGTCCTGAGGTTCTCTGGTGGGTAAGTTTTCGGTCAGCGTGACGTCTGTGGAACGATGAAGAAATAGAAAATATATAAAAATAAAATAAAAAGGAAAAAACAGAGGACAAAATAAATATAGGGGAAAAGGGAACTGTGGCGGACAGACGGACCGATCATCGCCAGTTCGGAAGCCGCCTCGGGGCCGTGAAGCGCGTGGACAATGGCCCGTCGGCCCATACGCGGGTTTCCCGCCAGAGGAGCGATCTGCGGACAGACCCGTATAAGAAAACTGTTCGAACATTTTAGAGAAAATGCAGGCAAAATGTATGCAAAACCTCGAGCAGATTGCCTTGTCCGGGCGCGTGGAATGCGGAGCGCGCAATGAAGAAGAGGTCGTCAGCATTGCGCGGTCGGAACTCGGCGTTGGAGGAGATGATCCAAATATCGTCCTTGTTGTAGCTTCGTGCGATTCACACAAACACCACACACGATGGCCCAGAGTAGAATGAGGTTCACGTGTAAGGAGAGCAACATTCAATAATGTAACAGGAAGAGGTATACCATGAATAGTGTTCCTTCCATGGAAGCTTTACATACATAGCCTTCTTCTTGATGAGATAGAATATGTTTTCCTCGAAGCTGCCACCCGGAATATATTTGTCTGTGGGTTTGGGCGGATCGCCTCTGTAGAAATGATTATTATTATTATAATAATAATTATTCTCATTGAATTATTATTACAACTGTTATTGATGTACTCATAGTTATGTACATCACTGATTCCCAGAAATATGGCGTAGTGGCGAAGCTTTATGATTGTGTTGGGGTAAAGTACGTTTTGTACAACTCGCAATTTGCGTAGATAGAAATCTTCTGCGCCTTGAGGATGTCCTCGGCTTGCTTGTCGAGTTCCACCTTTCTCGAGCCCTGAGCCTATACATCAGGAAAAAGGGTTGGATGCCGATTGGCCGTGGTGATTGCCGAGGTGGGGCAGCAGCGCACTTTATCGACGGACGACGGCTGCGTTGTCGTCGTCGGACGAGCGCCGCCACTGCCGGCAGTGTTGCCTGGTGGCTTCTCGTCCGCCCACTTGAAGAACTTGCACTTCTTGTCGCCTCGGCCAGGACACCCATAGAAGCCCCGACCTGAATCACTCGACCTTTCAGCCCCTATCTATTCGAGATAGGCATCCAATCCTCCCCCCCCCCTTGCTACCCCCCAACAACAACAACAGCGACGGACCTTTGTTTGGGCCGTCTTTACGCACGACGTTGAAGGATGCGGGGCCATGCGGGCACGCATACTTGGGACCTTCGAGGAACGACTGCCCGTGAGTCATATACGAACACTTATATGTAAACACACACACACACACAAGAGGTACGGCGTTCGCACTTGACGATGAGGATGTGCTGGAGGGCAGCGCGTCGCAAGCCTTGTGGTAAGTGGAGGCGAGATCCAGCATCTTGAAGTTGAGCTCTTCGGTGATGGCCTCAATGAATATCTCCCTGCGCGGGACAGTTAGAACGAGGGTCTCTCCTCCAGCTCTCAACATCCATTCAAGGTCCTTAACGAGGACAAAGCGCATGTATGTGTCTGTGTGTGTCTGTGTGTGTCTGTGTGTGTCTGTGTGTGTGTGTGTGTGTGTGTGTTTCTATTCCGTGCCTGTACTGGTCAAGGGACGTGAAATAATCCGGTATGGTGACTTGCGGAGTCGGTGGCCCGGAGGCTGACGTGGCCAAAGCTGAACACACTTCGGCATCGGGAAAGCAAAACTGCTTCGACGTCCTATCGTATCGCGTTGTAACCATTATGAAATCATAGACATCATTATGATTAAATGATTGAAATTAAACAAAGAAAAATAGACATATAAATAACTAAAATTAAATGGCAGCAGGCTTAAGTGGTAGCCTACCACGACGTGAGTGGCGAGCTGTAGGTTTTTTGCACAGGAGCTCGGAATTTCTTCTTGGATGGCTCCACGGCTTTCGATTGGCTATCGTCTGCATCATACGCCTCTCCGGCGTTGCTGTGCAAAGCAGAAGAGCCGCTCACGAACTGCACATGAGACGAGGGTCGAACCAGAGGAGCAGCCGACGCCCCTTGGTCGCCGCTGCGTCGCACCAGGGCCGACTTCCGGAGCCCCACTCGGCGCCTGGCCACGGGCTGCATTTCACCACAAAAAAA
>CDFF01072316.1:0-25362 GCA_000826265.1 Acanthamoeba culbertsoni | reverse complement strand
AAACATGTTTCAATAATGAAAAAGAGTATCAAACAGGTGTCGGTTCATAGCCCAAGTTGGCATTAGTGAAGAGAGGAATGACCTGGCGAGGTGCTGTGCCAGTGGCTTCTGTAACTGATGCTGACGCTTCTTCCTCCTCTTCGTTGTTTCGATTTGTTCGACCAACGTTGCTGCGTCCTCCTCGCTTGCCTGCCGGCCAACCTTGGGGAGTTGATGTCGCCTCGTCCGTCTGTGGCTGCGATCGCAGAGACTGAACTGTAGAAGTGGTAGTGGACACATCCCCCATGCTCATCGCTCTGTTATAGGAAATGAATGGATGGGTCAGCGTTGCAGGACTGAACGGGATGGATCCCTTTGGGTTGTTTTGGTAACATTGCACAAACAACGTACAGAGCGTAGAAGTGATCGTTCGTGTCGGCAAAGCCGTCAGAAATAGTTTCATTCGGGCGAGACTTAACGGGCGAGCATCTTGTGCCGCCGTCCGATCGATCAGGTGAGCCTCCACCCGAGAGCGCCGCGATGATGTCCGCAACTGATAGCAGACAAACGTACGTACGACAAATAGGAGGAATTAAATCATAAAAGAAAGAAACAGAAAAATGCAGGCGTAGAGATTCGGTGTTCCTTACGATCGCGCTTGCCCGGTGCCGATGAGCACACCGGATCATCGCCGGCGGTCTCCTCTTCCATCTCTGGTTCCGCCGCAAACATGGGCCTGGTGGAAAACAGAGACCCAAGCCCCTCGGGAAGCTTGGCTTCGCAAGCGTTCTCGGTTGGGGCAGCAAATCGAACGGAGCGTTGCGGCCGTGGAGGGACTGAGTCCTGTATTTGCGCTTCTTGCTCTTCACTAGTGCCAGCAGCCCCAAGGACAGCTCGCTGCCGCTTACTTCTGAGGCTCGGCGCTGTATGCTCGTTCTCATCCTTGCTAGACTTACCCTCGTTGCTGTTGTTGTTGTCGTCGCCGTCGTCCTCTTCACAAGTCGCACTGATCACCGGCGCTATCTGCTTTCGCTTGCGCAGAGAAGGGGCCAGCGAGCGCGTAGAGCGGATGTGTACCGATGTCCTTCGCTCACCCGCAGCACTCTGCAGAGAGGGGTCGTGCTCGTGAGCGGCTGCGCGAGATCCCACCACACCGCTGCCGGTTGCCGGCTTAACGACCACGCGCCGACCGACGAAGCGCATGGACATGCCTGCACCAGTGGGCGCCTCGACCGGTGCGTCGGTACTCTTCATCATCTCAACCACCTGGCAGTCTCCCATCGTTGGCAAGGAAGTGAAGTCCAATATTTTGGCTGAACAAGTACCTGCACGAGATGCCGGTCCATGTCTATCTCGGCGTCGCACTCCACGACAAAACTTTTACTCAAAAATTTGCTATCGAGTACATTCTTGCCGTCTTCGTCATAGAGGGTTGCCTGGCACGCGCATTTAAACAGTGAAATTGAAGAAGGGCAGAAGAAAGTAATTAACCTTATGATTTACAGAAATCTTTAATATTCCATCCTTCCACGACTTGACCTTCTTTGTTTTTTGGTGTGTGTACAGGCACGTCCACGCAGACATGGACATGCCGGAATTGAATTGAGTAGCCTCGAATCCCTTCCTCGAACTGGTAATTTGTATGCAATTTTTCTTATTCGTTTTCTTGGCATTTTCTTCCGATGTTCCTTCCACAGAATAAAGCCCCAACCACTGCGCAAGGAGCAGCAAAGAAGCCTTTCTTTTGTAGTGACGTAACCCACCTTGTCAGGAACAGGCCAGCTCGTTTGTCAATTATCACCTTCCCTCTTGCCCCACAAGCCACAACCTCCCCCGGAACTTCACCATTATCGAGACAACAACACCCAGCATCATGACAAGGCTGCGAAGATGAGTGAATGTGCTGACTTGTTCGTGTAGCTAAAGAGTGTAAGTCCATTTGTTCAAAAAAGATCACTCAAAAAAAAAAGCAGGCCCCATGGTATAGACCAAATATGGAAGGAAGAACATATTGCAGTATAAATGGCTATCACAACTCAACAATTACCGGTGGCTTGCAACTGTCATGCCGTTACACTTTAGTTTCGAACGTCAGTGATATCGTGCGGGTTTCCTTCAGCGATGCCCGCAAAACCTTGAGTCCAGAGGCCGGCGTTCCTCTGGAACGTGGCAATATCACCTGCAAGGGCCACATCATCATTGAAGTCGTGAGCATGCGTTCGTTCGCCGCACAAGACCTTGGCATCCCCAAGGGAGTGATCGGAGGGTACCTGCGCCTGTGTGTGCGAGGCCGGCCTGGATGCCGCCGACGAGGACGCTGAGGACCCGGGCGACGCTGCCCTTGTATTCGACGAGGCCCTCCACCCCCTCGGGAACCATCTTCTGGGCCTGGCCCGTCGTGAGCTCCTCGGCCTGGTTGGCGCCGTCGCGGTAGTACCGTCCACGGCTGCCGCTGCGCGACTCCATTGCGGCCCGCGAGCCCATGCCGCGGATGGTCTTGTAGCTCTTCCCGTTCTTCACCACCACGAGACCGGGCGATTCCTCCGTGCCGGCCAGCATGGAGCCCAGCATCACTGCCGACGCGCCCGACGCGAGGCACTTCACGATGTCGCCCGAGCTGCGGATGCCTCCGTCGGCGATGATGGGCACGTAGTATCCCGTGCGCTTGCCAAAGTCTGCGTTCCGTCACACATGCACAAGTTCAGTTTGATAGTCCTTCTTTCGGTATACACAGCTTATATGTTATGTTATGTTATGTATTGTGATGTGATGTTATGTTATACCCTGAACGGCGCGCCAGACTTGGTAAATGGCGGTCACCTGAGGGATGCCGTGACCAGTCACGCTGCGCGTGGTACAGATCGAGCCAGGGCCGATGCCAACCTGACGATCATGGTGGCACAAGGATACATCAGACCGGCGTGGCGGCATTGCAAAGGATTGGCAGGGAGGAGGGGGGAGGGGGGAGGGAAAAAACGAAGTCGCGCTGAGCACGACACAGAAAAGGGCCTCAGTAGCTTAATTTGGTGCGCTCATGACACTCATGTCATCGCATTGCAGTTAAAATATTGGCAAGCATCATTGGCCTCGCTTGCTTTGATATTTCCGTATATATATAAATATATAAATATATATGTATAAAATATCAATTTCGTTCGATCGACGATAATTATCATACCTTCAGAGCGTCCGGGCGGGCGCCTTCCTCATCCTCGAGGAGGTACATGGCCGAGTCGTAGGAGGCGATGTTGCCCGCTATGATCTCCACGCTATCGCCCAGCTTGGCCCTGATCGCCCTTATCTGTTGCTTCGCTGCACGCATGAACGTCAGACGTCTGCTCCGAGTCTGACGCCAACACACCCTATCCTATCTCGAGAAGGCCGGTTGGCCGTACCAGGCTTGCAGGCGCCGTGAGAGGAGTCCAGAACGAGGACGCGGCAGCCGTTGGCCACGAGAAGCTCGGCCCTGCTGACGTCGTCCTTGCCCAGACCGATGGCGGCGGCCACCAAGAAGTGACCTTCGTCGTCGAGAGAGAACTTGTCCTTGTTGTCGACGTCCCGCTTAAGGTCGCCCCACACATACATTCCTGAAATACCAGTAGTAACGTCAGGACAGGATTGAACCTGTTGTTGTAGGTAATAAGAAGGAATTAATGAAAAATTATACCTTTGAGCTCGCCAGTCTTGGAGACAACGGGAAGCTTCTTCACCTTCTTCTCCTTCATGATGTGGTAGGCCTCATTGCTTGATGTGTCCTCCGGAGCGGTAATGATCTGGTCCAGCTTTTTCATAATATCTCCCAACCTGCCACCCACACGAGCGAGTTAGTCGAGGAACTGTTGTTGTTGTTGTTGTTGTTGTTGTTTATTGGATATTCATTTTTCTTGTCTAGATAAAACCGCAGGCAAGTATTATACCTTGGGTTGTCATCTGGGTTGACGAAATCCATCTCATCGCGAGTGATGAGACCAAGAAGCTTGCCTGTCTCATCAACCACCGGAAAGCTGGTGAAGGTCCATCTCCGCAGAGCAACTTCCTAAAATAAAAAAACCCATCAGAAAAGAGAAAAAGGAAAGGAAATACAGGCATTCACTTGCCTTTTGAAGATAAGAGTAGTAGTCATTGGGACGGAAGGTGATCGGCTTGTCGATCATGCCATCCGAGTTGATCTTCTTGCGGATCCACTTCACCATCTGGGCCTGGGCCTGCGCGTCAAGGTTTCTGTTTTGACGGCAGGTTGGCATCTCGTTTACTCTTGCAAAGTTGTGATGATGATTTATGTTTATCAGCCATCGCAGCAGTACCTGTGAAGAACTCCAATGCCACCATTTTTAGCCATTGCCAGTGCCATTTCTTGCTCAGTAACTGTGTCCTGCGATAAAGAGACGCATGAGACACGGAAAAAAATATAAAGTGATTAAAAAAATGTTGTTTTGCAAAAGACCTATCGAGCAAACCGTACCATGGCAGCACTGAGGATGCCACAACTCTTAAGACTGATCTTGCGAGTGATGTAGGAGCGGACGTTGACTTCATTGGGGTGGTAGGAAGAGGGCTTGTCCTCTATTGTGACCTCGTCAAAGGTGAGCGCTTCTCTCTTTCTGGACTTGCGCTCGAGAAGAGACATGGTCTCGCCGCTGAGCTGTACGCCCTGTGGGTAGGTCTCCACAAACGTGCGCCTGCCCGGCCGAGGTGACTTTTCTGTTTTCTCCATCTGAGATTTTTGTTGGAATCGACTACGTGAGCAAGATTCACCACCAATGCGGCCACGCTCAGATGAGAGCATGACAGAGCGCGCTACACGATCTACGGAAGGACAGGCTCCGGAGGCAACAAGTTCCGGAACACCAGGTCTTCGTTGACCCCTACATACAGACAGCGTACCCTTATGCAGAGTTTCGTCTGATCAGACTTTCTGACACGAGTATGGTGCGGTGTGCGGAAGAAAGTAGGGAAGGTCCTCGGGGGTGAGGGAGTAAGAGTGAATGACAGGTTGTGCGTGGTTTGCGTATTTGTATTTTCTTGGCATTTTTCAGGACCGGATTTATCCGACAACGAGCATTCCCCGCATTGTGGCCTGGAGGGAGGTCAGAAAATGGTGGGCAGTTCGTCGAAGATCGCCGCCCTCGCTTCCTCCGCTTGCGCCTCAGAGCAGGCCGATGATATGCTGTACACCATCGCGGTATAAGTGACTAGTAGAGGAGCACGGAGGGGGGCGCGTACCACTTGAGAGTCTTGGCATTGGGCCTGACGCCCACCCGCCGCATCTCGGCAAGGATGGAGAGCACCTTCTGCTTGAACTCTTCTTCACCCTGTACGTTGGTCCGTCCGCCATCCATCGATCTGCGCCTGCGCTCCTCAATCCCACTGAGCTCAATCAGCCCATTGAAGAGCTTGATGTTGGGCTGGACGCCCTCGCTCTGCATCTCCGAGAACAGAAGATAGGACAACTCAGCGCGCTCCTTTTCCCCTTCCTCAGTGCCTCTCTGTTGCTCAATTTGCCCCAATGGTATCTGCCTTTCCGCTCTGAGCACAGTGTCGACCATCAACTGATACGTCTGTAGATTCGGCCGCACTTGACGTTTCTTCATCTGCATTCATGGGCGAGTTGCAATGTAGCGGGGAATAAAAAGCAGATTGAAAGTCGGCTTACCTGTTTGTACAGAGCAGTGACGTCTCGAACTCGATTCTCGCTGTAGAGGCTGTAGAATCGCATGAGTGAATTGAGCACGGTGGACGACGATGCATCAATTCCCTCTTCCTGTATCTTCCGCAGCAGCTGGCCCAAGCGCACCCGATCGAGCTTTCGCCCTCCCTCCGTGCTCGGCTGCTCATCGGTAGCAAAGACTTTCAGCAAATCGAAGAGGATGTCATCGGTCACGTGGACTCCGTGTCCCCTCATGATCTGCCACAAACTAGCCCGGCTTTCGTTTTCTTCCTTCTTCTCGCGCGTCTCGGTTTGCTTCTGGCTGTCGTCAGCCATGACGAGCGCCTCCAGCTTGTCCCGCCCGGCATAGGCGAACGAATGGATTATGGCGTTGACTGTCTTGGCCGTTGGCTGCACATTGTTGGCTCGCATGTCTTCTAGCAGATCCATCACACGCTGTTCGTCTACCGCCTTCTCTTTACCCGCACAATAGATCATCAAAGAGTAGTTGTCCTGTTAACAGTCGAGAATATTCAGATCTCGCGGTGCTGGCTACATCAGTCAAGCGATCATGAGAAACTCGAAAAATACCTCAGCAAGCTTGATGTTCTCCTCTTCGACAAGGAAGCGGACCACGTTGAACATTTCGTCGATCTCGCCCAGTGATGCGTAGGAGCGAACGATGGCATTCACCAAAATGCTGTCCAGCTTCACTCCAGACTTTTTCAGGGTGCGCATGACAGACTCCATGCGACGCCGTTTCCCCTGTAGGATTCGTAGCTTTTCCTTTTCGCTCACCTGATCCTCACCACCTTCTTCGTCCGCGCCTTTGGGCACTTGATCCCCTTCTGCCTCGGGTCTGCTCTGTGGATCCATGCGGAACTCGTAGGCATCACGAGCGCATGTTTCCAGCAGTATAGAAAACGTAGCCTGGTATCGAAGAAGCAAGCCTGAGAAATCAACGGATAACTTTCTCTGAATCGCTTTGAACGTACGCTATCCGGTTGAACTCCTGCCGCCTGCATCTGCTTGTACGCATCAAGAACACGGTCGATGTCGTTCTTACGCGCAAAATTGTGCATGAGGCTGTTGTAGCCGGCAAGATCCATCTCGATGCCCCGGTCCTTCATCTCTTGCCAGAGCTTATCGGCCGTGGCAGTGTCGCCCTGCTTCGAGTAGGCGCTGTAGAGAATGCTGTACGTGACACGGTCCTTGGTTACTCCGCTGGCCTGCATATCACGTAGCACTTCCTCGACCTTCTCCATGTAGCCGGATTTGGATAGCGCATCCAGCACCAGGTTGTACATGTACACGTCTACTCGCCACCGAAGCTCATCTCTCTGCTTATCCCTGCGAACATGAAAACTCAGTGAAATGATTGGTTGGGAATGTCAAGCACGCCTTACCTGGGATTGGTCTCATCAAGGGCCCGGCGCATCTGCTCCTCCTCCTGGCGCTCCCTGGCCTTGAGAAGATGATAAACGTAGAGCATACCCTCGATCTTGCGCATCTTTCCGAGACTCGCAAGGATGATGGTGAACTTGCGTCGTTCTTCGAGGTCGTCCTGGATGAGCTGCTCCCTGGCCTTGAGCTGTTTCTCGGCGGCTGACTCCTTGGGCTTTGGACCGCCAATAGACTTGCTACGCATGTTCTTTCTCTTCAGTTCTTTCGCTTGGCGCTCAACTCTCTCTCTTGCCCGTATCCGCTCATCTTCAAAGGTGAGCTGAGGCAGCAACGATATCACTTTATCCGATAAGATGCTCGGCTCTCTGCACATAAGGCAATTTAATCTATGCACATGTAGAAGCGCAGTTGAACGTAGAGCCACATGGTGAGCAGCAAACATACCTACGGTCGCTGACTTTACGCAACATTTTAGAGTACTGGGTAGCCGTAACGGGGTGCTTGTGCCGGAGCAAGTTCGACAGCTTCTTTACCATAGTCTCGTTTTCTTTCATTGGAACTGCCACGCGAATGCCAGGGCTAGGTTTGGCTGCATCCGTCCTGCAAAGGTGCGTGAGTTAACCGTCAACCTGCGTGGTGGTGTCCGACACCTACGATTTTGTATTGCTGGCAAGTCGGCGGAAAAATAATGAGCTGGTCATATTGTCTGGCGTTCTGAAAGAAAACTGCAGGTTTGATTAGCAACGATCTCAGGGAGTACAAGCTACGCCATTTCTTCATCCATCCTGTTCATTCAAGACTCACCCGAAGGAAGCTTGCGGAAAGCGAAGATGACTGCGCAACAGGTTCCAAAATCCATCCCTTGTAGGGATTCCGGAACGAGGCAATGCAGGTCGCCCTTCTCATCTTGTTGGCGAAAAAAATACGAGG
Source organism: Acanthamoeba culbertsoni (assembly GCA_000826265.1). Lineage (NCBI taxonomy): Eukaryota > Discosea > Longamoebia > Acanthamoebidae > Acanthamoeba > Acanthamoeba culbertsoni. The sequence goes on along the minus strand of CDFF01072316.1, from coordinate 17,402 downwards.
AAACTTGAATTCTCTTATTTTTCTCTATTTTCAGACTCAAACTCCTGCCCGAGCTCGGGCCTCCTTAGTGCCCCATTAGGTGAGCAAACTGACGGCTTTCGCAGGCGAAGTGAAAACCCACGCTCTTGTCACCGGAGTAACAGAGTGAAGGAGAAAAGAACGCCAGACACGTCGACACAAGCTAAAGGGTCATTCTACGGAATTTTTTGAAGCTTCTTGTCTCGCATGCAATCGTTATGAACTCCTTTTGCAGCAAGAGCATCATTCAGGTGACGAGAACTCATCCGTATCCCCGGACTCATTACACAAGCAACCAATTCTCAGCCGTCCCTCTAAACTCCTGTCGGTCAGTAGGGAGTTGAGGAGAGTCGGGTGTGCGATGGTAGTGAGCATCACACGCGAGACTAATTGTAGGAGGGTAGCACTCTCCTCTTCTCCGTAGACCATTTAAATCCGCACAGGCCCCTTGTCTTTATTCCCCACGAACACAACACATTCTAACACGAATTTCACACCTCCACAATGGGATCAGTTACTCTCCATGATGTGGCCATTGAAGTTGCTATGGCTAAGAACGACACAACTCAAGTGCTTGAAGAGGTAAGCCGGCTTTGGTTTATTCTTAAGTGAGAGTCATCATTCCTGATGATAGACTTGCACGCGCAGGTTCAGCGATTCTGTAGTAACACACTATCATTCATGAACGCCGAATACGAGGAAAAGGAGCTTAATACAAGGCTTGCTAGCTACGAACAGGTATGCGTCAAAGCAGAAATGGTGTTAGAGATGCTGCGAAAGTACAACAAGAAGATAGAAAGAGCGGAACACACGCGAGAGAAGCGCTCTTTGGTGAACACGCGCAAGGCCCTTCGCCGTGAATAAGCCGAGAAAGAACTGGATACATGTATGACGATAGACCCTATTTGAATGCTGTAGAGTACGGCAAATATATTATAAATATATTATAATTCCAAACATTTCATTAAAATAATATATTATAATTCCAAACATTTCATTCGTAATGACGAATTCGCGAAGGTAGTAATCGCCGACACAAGCTGCGTGAGGCCCTTTGCTTTCGCTTGTAGTGCACGCACCAAAAGATGAGGTCTTTAGTGCTCTTGTCGCTGTTGGCCATTGCCTTCATTTATGGTACACTCACCGGGTGCCTCACCAAAAACAGAAACTGTATCTCTTTGTTTCGTTAATAGGAGAGGCTGCCTGCCCAAACCGACTTCCCTATGCTGTTACTCCGGACGGGTATCCCATTTACACCCCTTTTGCACATGCAGAATTGAGCTTCAGTTTTCCTTTTCTATTGCAGGTTCTGCCCCTTCGTTTGGGCCGAAGGCCTGAACTCACCTCGTGCCTTGGCACGCGCGGCTAACAACGACCTCATTGTGGTCGAGCAGGGTTCTCAGCAGATCACTGGTGAATAGCCTTTTGGAGTCCTTTCAGTTCGCCGTTCCCCCCCCCCACACGCACAAACTAATACGGGCGAATGCAGTGCTCTGGGATGGCGATGGCAACGGCGTCTCTGACAAGGGCGAGCGTGCCGTGCTCGTTCAAGGCTACAATCTCAACCACGCCGTGATTATTCATCATCGTATCCAAGCCCCCTTTGGCCATCACGTAAAGCGTGTGGACTAAGTTCGGCACACATATATGATATAGCGTACCTTTACGCAAGCAGCGCGTCGACCGTCTACAGGTGGCCCTACCGTGCAGGAGTGAGGCAAAATCTCGGTGCGCCGGAGGTAAACAAGAGAGCAGAAACACGCATACGATATCCAGCGATAGTGATCATCAGGCCTGAATCCTGTAATTCGGAACATTAATGTAATATGTGCCACAGATTGTAGTGAGCAACATACCCACATGCTGCGACCACGTCTCGAGGGCACTCGTGTTCGATAACGACGATCGCTTCTACGTGCAACTCGGCAGCGGCTCCAATGTCGATCCGAATTCCAAGGCACGGGCCGCGACGACTAGTCCACCAATGTTACTGGATTCTAACTCTTAAATCTCTCTATATTGTGTTTCTCTATGCATCTTGATCGACCAATAGCAAGCTAGGATTCACCGTTTCAATGTTACCACTGTTCCCAAGGGTGGATTTAATTGGCTGGATGGCGAGCTCTTCGCCGATGGTCTTCGCAACGAAGTCGGGCTTCGGTAAGTCGCTTTGTTGCCGCAGGAAAGTCGATGAAGCCTTCATCCAATATCTTCCTCTTCTCCTTCTCTACGCCTCAGTCTCGACAAGCAGGGACGCTTGTGGGGAGTCGAGAACGGCATCGATAATGTCTTCCGCGCCGATCTAGGCGGTGACATCCACAACAACAACCCTTCCGAGGAGCTCAACTTGTTTTTCCCCAACTTGCCGGGTAGATTGATTGTATTCGTCGTATTTTAATTAGTTATTTTAATTTCTTTTTTTTTTTTTAGTTCTCACGAATACCACAATTTTCATGTAATTATATTGAAAAAAAAGGTCTCTTTTATGGTTACCCCTACTGCTGGAGCCAGTACAACTTGACCATCACGGGCAAGCCGCCGGGCACTCAGTGGGCTACCGACCAGTTCCTCAAAGACGGCATCCACACGTACTCCCCGAAGGCTTCCATTTAATGCCGCCCACATTGACATGGTGCCTGACGACCCTTCCTGCTAAAAACCAGGGATGCCTGGTGCCAGAACCCCAAAAACGTCCAGAAGCCGATGCTCAACATGCAGGCTCACTACGCGCCTCTCGATATCTTCTTCTACTATAAGGTATGCCTAGGCCCGTTCTCTTCTTTTATGTGCATGTGGGTCGAAGTGGCTGAGGGTGGAGTCGCCCTCCTTACTAGTCGAGCGGCTCGCGCTTCCCGGCCTATCTGGACGGCGACGCCTTCATTTCAGCCCACGGCTCCTGGGACAGGTGCGTACATCCTCCCCGCTGACCCAGTAGCAGGCCGACCCACTTGGCTTAACCCGTCTATCTTGTGCGATCGTCCGGCCAACCGCGGCATTAGACAACCACCCACAGGATACCGTGTTCTGCACGTGTTCTTCGACCCTAACGGTCTTCCAGTGAAGTACGAACCCTTCCTGGCTTATCAAGGACCCGGCGACACTGGTAAGGCCAATGCGCCCTTCGCGGTCTACTTATTGTTTCCCCTTAATGAGCCCAATTTCCGTGTCGTACAGGCGACAACTGGCCTCATCGCCCCGTAGGGCTGGCCATGGGCAGCTGTGCGACCTTTGGGGAATGTCTCTTTGTCTCCTCCGATTCATCGGGCGTGATTATTGCCGTGGGCTATGCTGCCTAGAGTTAGTGTCAGCTTTACTTTTAGAGATTTACTTTTTATTTCCCTTTGCGCCGGTCCTGTCCTGTCCCCAAAACTGGCATCACCCAGGAACGGTATCCTGGTACCCCTTGGAACTCTTGTCCCATAGGTCGTCGCACGTTCCAATCGGCTCCTTGGTCTGCGGCTTTCTGCGGCTGCGGCGTAAGGAGGAATACGATTTTCGCGAAGGAGCCTCGACGGCTCAGTCTTCTGTACTCCAGCTCGTGAGTTAAACACACCCACCTGACATGCCGAAGTACTTCTTGCAGTCCCTTGTTCTACTTGCACTTGTAGGGGTAGTGGTTGTTGCTGGAGACCCAACTAGCTACACCACCGAATACCCGGCCATTTCCACTTTCGGTATGGAAACTTCTCCTGTCGTGTAAAGAAGGCTGGCCATAACGATTTCTTTCTACATTGGAGAATGTGGAGTTTCGCCCTACAATTTCACTATGCAGGCCTGGCAGTTGGACTCGTGCACTGCCATGATCAAGTACACCTTCGTGGGTAACCCCGGCGTCAGCAACTGGGGCTTCAGGTTTGTCCAATCCTGACTCCACTTCAATAGAAACAGTTGCTGACTTGTCGTTCGCAGCCTTCCACCCAACGCCGCCAGAACCCTTACCATCTCCGGCTGTTCCGACGACTCCTGGTCAGCCATCTTCCTAGCGCTTGGAAGAGTACATCGTTTACTGACGGTCAACCACTTTCTCCCTTAGGTCTTCCACTGACGGCAACGGAAACTCCTGCAACAGCGCCTATGCAGACTGGGAAGCTGACGGAAGCCTGGTCAAGCTCGAGACCTCTGGTTGTGACACCGTGGCTACGTTTTTCATTACGGCAACCCTTGCGACGATAAAGGAGAACGCAGGTGCGGAAATATTTCGTGGGTGTTTTAAAACACAACCAGTAATCTTTTCCGGTTTTCAGGAGATACGATTGTAATGAAGGGAGGCACCAACTGCTGGACTTGCACCAACGCTCCTTACGCGTTCTCGCCTCTGGAGTCCTGCTCCACTCCTAGCAGCTCCCCTTCGCAGTCCCCGTCCCCCTCAGCATCCAATGCGCCGTCGAACTCGCCTTCACCCTCACCCAGCAGTGCGCCATCCACCTCCCCTTCGCCCTCTGCCAGTAGCGCGCCTTCCACTTCGCCGTCTCCTTCCCCTTCGCCCTCGGTTGTCATTACATCCAAGTCCGAGGGTCCTTCTGGCGGTGCGATCGCCGGTGGCGTGGTTGGCGGCATCGCTGCTGTCGGCGCTGCTGGAGCCATCGTCGCTGGCGCTGGCTACTTCGTCCACCGCTGGATGAACCGCGCGCCCACGCCCGCCGACATTTCGTCCGCTCTCGACTCTCCCTCTGAGTCCGCCGGTGGCGTCAACGCCCTCTTCGTGGACAACGCCGGCATGCAGCCGAACCCTCTGTTCAGCGAGATGGCTTGAGGTCCTCAGCGTGCGCAACGACAATAATAAGCAGAATAATAATTACGAATAGCCCTTTCGGGTCTCCTCAAGTACCAGTGTTGGCCACTTCAGCCCCCTGTAAAAACTGATTTTCATATTCATAACAAAGACACTACCCGAATGGGTGGCATTCTATAACTATAATAACAACAACAGCAACAAGGAGAAGTAGCAGGGGTCTCTAGTTTGGTCACGTCTAGTCCTCCTGTTCGAGCAACGCAGGGTTGGCGAACACCTCTCGCAAGACCTTGGCCATGGCGCCGCCCTTTCAAGGGAGAGAGGTGAGAACGGAACCCGAGCAGCGAGCTGGTGGCGGTGATCGTCCTACGAACCTGGGCACCGTCGAGGAAGCGGTGGTCGATGGTGCAGCACAGCTTCAGCTTCTTCGTCGTCTTCGTCTCGCCGTTCTCCACAGTCACACCCTCGTGCATGGCCCCTGTGATTGGTTTCCAGCACGTCCGGTGAGAATTCTTCGTGTCCTTTCTTTCTTGTCATTGTAAGCGGTGCCACGGAGATAAGAAGATCATCTTGCGGGAAGTACCGATCAGCACCAGAAGAGGGACGCGGGCAAAGGGAGTGAAGGGCGCGAAGGCCTCATCAACGCCGAGCATGCCCACTGAAGTGACGATGCACGAACCGAACGGGTGCGGCTCCACCCCTGAAAAGAGCAGAGCGGAGCAGAGACGCAAGAGAGCAGAGAGAGATGGTTTGTACACATAAATTACGGATGACATGAACACTTCTCCGCATACCCAATGCGGGAATAGACAGGCCAAGTGCGCCAGCGAGGTACGCAGCAGAGTTCACCACAGGCCTGATTTTTTTTTTTTTGGAATACCGGTTGATACGTTGTTAACGGAAGTGTGCAGAATTCTTCGTTTAATATAAAAGATACAGGATCGTCAACAAACCTAATCAGCCAGGTGGGGAGCATCTGGATGGGACCCATGCTCTTCTTGAAGTTCTCATCTTTCCCCTACAATTTTGTTGCCGAATAGATATGTTTTGTTTGTTCGTTTTTTGGTTTTGTTTTGTTTTGTTTTGTTTTGTTTTGTTTTGTTTTGTTTTGTTTTGTTTTGTTTTGTTTTGTTTTGTTTTGTTAAAGCGATTTGTGGAAGGAAAACGAAAGGGGCGGGTTGGGAAAATGTGCCTTGCGGAGGCGCTGGCTGCCGGCCTCGAGCTCGTCCGCGATCAGATCGACCCCCTTCTTATCGATGTTCTCCACCTTGACCTTGGCGAGGTTCTTGCCGCCCTCCACCATGGCCAGGAAGCTGATATCGATCGTCTGTAGGGTTTAAAAACATTATTATTATTATTATTATTATTATTATTATTATTATTATTATTATTATTATTATTATTATTATTATTATTATTATTATTATTTATTGAAATAGAAAAATGTAATATTATGCGGAGATAGGGAGGCTTTTTCGCAACCTTGAATGGAAGAAAACGGTCAAACACGAGACGGCCATTGAGACCAGGGGCCTGACGCAGCGCTAATCCGAGAGCTGCATAGAAGAAGGAATGGCATTTCAGGCATTTTAGTATTCCTGATGTTCTATTATTATTATTATTATTATTATTATTATTATTATTATTATTATTATTATTATTATTATTATTATTATTATTATTATTATCATCATCATCATCATCATTATTACCCTTGCCAACCACATGGGTGATGGTGATGTGCTTCTTCGTTGTAGCTCGCCTCTCCTCGATGTACTGTTGAATCTGCACACAAAGAAAATTGTTAAAATACAATTATTAAATAATTAATTTAAGAAGTGAGGCTGATGACCACCTTGGTGGCGTCGAGGGAGATCTTGGCGTGGATGGAGCCTTCGCTGGGCTCGCCCCACGTCGCAATTTGAAGCTGCGAAAAAGGAAGCGTAAAATAATAATGGGNGGGGGGGGTGTTGAGTCGGCATGGCATGTTCAAGGTGGTGGTGGGCGGAGGGAATAGAAAGAGACACGGTGTTGGGCTTGCCTTACGACGTAGGGACATGCCGGAGGAGGCCCACCAGAACCAGAACGCGAAGAAGAGGGCGATAAGGAAATAAACGATGGTTGCGTGAGGCGTGCCCCACACTGAATACACAGCGAGCGCCGCAAACAAAAGCCGAGCGTTGGATTGATGCATGCTGAGAAAAATGAAAGCTTTTGTGAATTACCAATAAAACATAATTTGCTGCAGATTAGGAGCTAAACCTGACCCACCCTTGTTTCGTTTTTTTTTCCGCTCCAACTTTCTCGCATCTTTTCTTTTAGACAACAGTCTAGCATGATCGGATAGCCATCACATCAGTGACAGCGGCCAAGGTGTTTCTGCCTCCAAGCTTACTACAAACCTAGCAGATTATTGTAGAAAGGGAGATAGTGGTTGTTGGTTAACCCCCAACCCCTTCATCAATCTACAATCCTATTCTCCTCCTCTTCTTCATCTAATCTCTCCTTCTGATTTGGACCTAAGACGGCGTTATACCGGCGGAATCGGCACATGAGCTGAGGTCAAAAATACGAAAAGAGAGGAAGACCGAAGGGCAGAGCCACATTGAAATCTCTATTTGTTACGGCACCTTGTTCTCGTGGAAGGAATACCCCCAGATGAAAGAGCTGTTGGCGGCGCTAGTCTGGACGTAGGGCCGCACGGGCTTCCGTAAGAATCCGGCCTTTACCAAGCGTGTGCCAGAGGCTATACTATCGCGGGTTCTCAATGCCCTTTTTGCATAGCTGTGGTGTGCTGTCTTGTCTTCCACCTTGTTGATTGGCCCCATCGCTTGTGATCTCGTGTTCCGTTTTGTGGACAGATAGCCAGGGCATCGGATACGTCCAGGGACTCAACATTGTGGCCAGTGTATTCCTTTACGTGATGCCAAAGATGGATGCCTTCTACACACTGCGCCAGTTCACAACCTATCACTGCCCGCTCCATTACAAGAAGGCACCAAAGGACACTGTATGGTTTCCCTTTCACACGTTGTTGGTGTCTCCGCACTACGGACTTGGTCACCGTGGCTCGCCCTCGACCTCGGCATGCCCCTCTTCTTCCACGAGAGAGGTGCCTCACCACTCGATGTCTAGCCTCTTTCTCTTCCTCCTTCCTTTCCTCTTTGTGTTTGGGGTTACCTCCTCTTTGACGGGCGGAGACCGGAAAAAAAGAGAAAAAAATATCAATAAAATTAAAGCAGTATTTTTCACGTTCGAAAAAAACGAAATTGATTTTTTTTATGCTTCAACAATACAAGTCCTTTACCTTTACCGCCATCCAATATCAGGCATAGGGATCGTCCACCTTTGACAGAAGGGTGGCCATGAGGATAGCGAAGAGAACCACAACAAGTAGGAACGCTGTGAGCCACGCCATATGGCACACCGACGAGCTTTGGAATAGGAAGTTCTTTATCTTTCGTGCTCGGTCCTTAACTCTCTGCCCTCGCTCGGTTGCCAGCAACTTGTCACAGAGGCCACAACAACAGCAGATTTTTCGTACGATTCGGCCCAACTTACCGCATTTTGTATCGCTCGAGGATGAGTAAGGCTTGTAAGGAGACGGAGCCGAAGAGGAGGATGAAGAATCTTCTCCCGCCTCTGTGTCCACAAGGGGCTTATAGAGTTGGTTGTGTTGGTAAGCCATAGAGAAGCCGGGCTGTAAATGCACAGGAGCAAAGCAGAAAGAGGGTGCGGGCAGCTGCTTTAAGCTCGGAGAGGGTTGGTTAAGCCGATCCCTTGAGAAAATTAAGAAGAAAAAGAAAATCCCAACAAAGCAACCAGAAAATAAATCCTTCCTCTTCTTGCGTGGGTCCTCTCCCTGCTTTACATTATATGGTCAAAAACTGTTTTTGTTTAGCCTATCGAAACCAATCCCACATTTTATGGGATCTATATTGTGGAAGCTTAACATCACACTGAAGAACGTTAACTTCTGCGTTGAGAAAAAGCAACCATAAACATCAAATCCAGTATCGAGGGTACTTCATGTGAGGGGCACGAGGCAAGTTGTTCCATATGAGAGCTATACCGAGCATGATGGCGAGGCCAAACAGCGTCGTAAGCACAAAGTAATAGCCCGCATCGAACACCTCATCTCCGCCGGTGACTGCCAATCAGGCATGTGTTTAGCCGATGGATGATTTACTGCAGGACGTCGCGACTGGCAAACCGAGCCGTACCTGCTATCAAAGCGGTGGCGCCGGCCGGTGGATGAGGCGTCGTTGTAAGCAGCATGAAGGCTATCGCGAGGGAGACAGCCAACGCGCACGAGTACCTGCGACAATGCTCAAGGGTGAGCTCTCTTCGAGGGCAAAGGCTTTTGCTTCGATCCTTACAACGGCCGCAGATGATATACCATTCACTGCCCATGGCTTTATAGCAAGTGACCCCCACGAGGGCGGCAATACCATGCCCGCCCAGGACATTCTTGGGCTGAGCCAAGGGCGACTGTTGCGCCCCATAGATCAACACGGCAGTCGCTCCAAAGGAGCCTTCAGTGTCCAATGAGATGAATTAGTGGCTGCCGCGTTGCGTAGAGAGAATAAGATGGTGGATACCAATCAAGAGGGGCTTATTGAGGTGACTGAAGCCGTACTGCGTGATGATTGCCACGACAGCTATGCCCACAAAGGAACCAAACCTGAATGGCGAAAGGTGAGATAAGAAACAACTGAAGCGCAAAATAATAATAATAATAATAATAATAATAATAACCATAATAATAATTTTCGCAGGTTCGAGGGGTACCAGCAGTAGAGGATAACGATGAGAGGGTAGGGGTAGTTTTGCTTGTGCTTTGAGCGGTTTTTGCCCGTTTCCTCGAGTGCAAGCAGCTTTTTGCTGTAAGTGACTGGATTCCACTCCCACCGATAGTCGAGCTCCTTGCAAGTGGGGAATAGGCTTCGCAGGTAGAAGTAAAGGAAGTGGCTCTGTACAATTGCTCTCAGCTTGTTGTTGGTTCCAGAGGACGGCTTGGACGACTGATCGGTTTGCTGTTGCTCCACATCAAACTCAGCAAGCTCCGAGCTCGCTTCTGGTGGTGGGGCTTTTTCCTCTAGAACAATAACCCCTTCCCCCACTACGCCCTTTTCGGTACCGATTTCAACGGCTATATTGTCATCTTGAGGTCCGAGTGAGATGTGCCCCTCCTCTACTTTTCCCGGCTCTCCCGCGATGGTAATCTTTACGCTCCCATCTTCATTTTCTTCTGTGGCTGCTTGTCGTAAATTAGACATTTTCCGGATGTATTTCTTTATGTTCTACACGATAACATGTTCCATGTCAGAGATAGAGGGAGAGAAATCAACAAAGAAAACGAGGGCGACCGTAACGTGAATAAATGTGCGCAGTACTGACAGTATGAGTTTTAAAACGAGTGAGCGACTATGCTCTCTTGCAATGGCCGTGCTAACCTTTTCGGTTTTCGGCCTCTGCAAACCTGCTGAGCTAACTTGGCACACTCCCCCGTACGACCCCCTATACGCCGACTTGTTTGATGAACTTCCTCCGCCCTACCACACAATGCCTCTCGCTGGCGACTCTCTCACTTCCGTGTCCACGTCTTCGTCTCTGGATCGATTCCCCACCTTTTCTACCACTGCCGGCTCTGCTGGAGACCAGAAACGAGCCTTGGAGATTATGCCACCTTCCTCGCCAGGCTTGACAGCCCAACAAAGATATCCGGTATTGGCGTCTGTAGCTCTACGAAAGCTCCAGGGCCATGCAGGCCCTCTTGTGACTCGCTACTACGCACTGAACATGTCCCTGGGCTCCCCTCTACCCCAGCAACGTGCGTTCGTTCTACAGACCATTTCCTCGCCTCTTCTCGTATTCGACGCTGCTCGGTGCAACGACCACGCCGACTGCTTTAACAGTTCCCGATCGGGTAGGCTTCAGATGCAACTCCAGAAACGATTCGAGTAGCTGAAGACGGTTTTACTTTATGTATGCAAAATCCATTCAAGAGAGCTTCCGTGAGTGTACGTACTCGTCGGCCCGACTTTGTCCGCGGTATTACAACTTCTGCCATCTCTACCTGGATGCGGCCTTCTTCTCCGAAGCCCCGGAGCTGGCGCAGGCCAGCGCCATGCTGTGCATGGCCTCAGGCTCGCCCCCGTACCTCTACCCAGAGGGCGTGGCCGGATCTCTGGGTCTGGGTTACCTCTACAGCATCGGTAATTATTCCCTATCTCTCTATATGGCCATCTGTGCCATTCTACTGTCCTTTACACTGGTCTTCTCTTCCGTTCTACCGATAAGGCACCGGGCCGGTGACATCTTTTATCCCCCATTCGTGGCCCCGCATGGTGGCGCTCGACCTGAATGGCGACCGCGGCTCTTCCTACCTCCACTTCGGCGGTAGAGACTCCAGTACCCGAGACGACCCTCTCTGTGTTATGCCCGTCTCTCATGCTGCGTGCGCCGTCACCGTGTGTAGGGTTCGAGTTATCCACAAACGATACCGAGTCCGCGAGTTCGGTGCCTCGTGTGATTTGGGGCGAAAGGCAGACTCATTACATATACTACCATTGGTATTGCGTACTCACACGCACACATACACGCACACATACAAACACACCCATGTGCACGCCTTCTCTCTCTCTCTCTCTCTCTCTCTCTCTCTCTTGGACATGAATGACCGAACGAATAGGTTACCCTTTCATGAGATGCGCGTGTGCGGCGTGAACTTGCTGGAGGAGGGAACCACCATGGCCATCGTGTCCTTGGAATCTGCCTGCCTGGGCCTCCCGCGCAGTCTTCACCGACGGGTACGGCGTCGCCCAGTTTCACTGCTTTGAGGAGGGCGTCCGGTCCTCCTCTGTGGGTTACATTGAACGCATCCACGCCCTGCGCAGCTCATGCGATGGCTAGGGGCCGACTGCAGCAAGCGCACGGGGCGATGCTATCACAACCACTCGATGGGCACAACGGTAATCATCCATTTTGTGCTGTTGCAAGAATGCGTCGTCACCATCTTCGCCTTCATTTTTCCCCCTCACCATGATGCGGGAATTGGGAGCAGGACCAGATCCCCACTCTGTACATTACCCTCTCGCACAAGGGCGATCCGGTCCATGTCCGCCTGGTCGACCTGCTGGTCCCCTCCACCGGAGGACGAAGCGAGTACTCGTGCCCGAGGGCCTTGACGCCCCATTTTACACTATCACTCCTTAAGATGGATGACTGACCGCAAGCTGTGCACTTCCTTGTGGCCCTCCCCCCTTCCTGGTGTTGAAAAAAACAAACAAACAAAAAAAAAATAACCAACAAGATACTGTATCGAGGATATGACGTATAGGCAGTCATTGCGTATATTGGGTCAGCCTATCATCTATCTCGGTACCCTGGTGATGGAGAACCTGCTCACCGTGCTCGACTTCGACAAGAAGCGGATAGGGCTGGCGAGCAAGGCGCCGCCCACTCCCGGTATGGAGAACAAAATACTCTGAAAACGGTTAATTAACGGTATTAACGGTTTGTTCTCATGCATGTGATTGGTCTGATCAGACGAAGTTTGTCCCCCACGGGTGGAATGCGAGGAACGACAAACCTACAACGAGGCTTCCAACACGTGTGTCGACCCCGCTTGCTCGGATTTTTGGTTCCAATACACCGACCCAGAGACCAAGGAATGCCGATACGTACAGGCCTCCACTTTGCTTCTAGCTCAAAGGAAAGTACATAGAGGGCTTACAATGCAATGGGTGGCTAGCTTCTGGGATTCAGGGTCATGGTGGGCTGTGTGCTGGGACTAGTGGCTGCTGTCGAACTGTTCCTGTCCCTCGCCAATCAGCGGCTGCACGCACGAATCCAGGCGAACAGTCCCAACCTCACGCCTGACAAATTGCGCCAGTTCTTCGCTTGATCACTTCTTGTCCCTTATTTGCAAATAATCTCTCAAGACGTCTTTTTGTTTATGCACACCGATGATGAAAAACCTACTTCGGTCTTTTCAGGTTGCAACCACTTTGGTGGACACGTTGTTCACTGTCACGAGTAACAGGCGTGGCTCACGCGGTTGGAAGTATGTGAAGGGTGTGGCAGCCCAGATACAACGAGGGATCAAGTCCCAGTCCGGAAGTTCTTTTGATGGAATGTTTGCATTGCAACTTTTTTTTTTGTTCGTACATCTCGTCAGCCGAGAGACCAAAACCAGTCTGGTCTACTTCCATTTGATTGGCGCTCTGGGTAGGAGAGAAGCCCACCAGGTAGGGTGGAGCTGAAGTTGTAGAGTTCAGGTGGCCCCTGCGGCACCGAACAGTTTGCTACTTGAAAGCCTGAGTCGGCACGTACGCTGCTGTGTTGGCATAGACTGCAGCATAGTCAAGCTCGTTTGCCCTACCTCATCAGACTCTCTCGTTGGCAAGCAGAGAGGGGGCATAGAGTACCCGTGCTCTGCAGCTTGGAGACGAACTACACTATGCGACTGGTTTGGAGGACTTCAGAGAGCTATGCGTTGTAGTTGACTTGAGTGTAGACTGAAGCTGTTCTACTCTGCCCCAGTATTCTGTGCCGACAAAGGATAACTGTGGGTATAGAATCAATACCAAAGCCACACCCCAGGCCATAGCAAGACGCGGTAGGCTCATGCGGAGTAGTACGCGAGAGAAGCTGGCAACGGGAAACTTAATTTCTCTTATCGCCATAGGCTACGTCCTGGGCGCACGTGAAACCCGTTCATTGCATGCGCTTCTCGGCGGCTTCCTTGCCCACTCGCGTCGGCCGGCGGAGCAACCCCGTTGGCAGCGCCACGGCATAGAAGAGAATGGCCAACACGCCCAGCCAGTGCGGCAGGAAATGGAAGGCCGACCACACCTTCATGGCGTTGTCGAAGGTGAAGGTACGGAAGATGATGATGTGGTAGTTGAGGCCAACCACCATACAAAACAGCGACGCGGCATCGTAGAGGTACTTCTTCGGATAATCGCCCGTTCGTCCGTCCGGTTTGAGGAAATACGGCCGTATATACATGCGGTTCACTGCATTCGCTTATGAGATACGGTAGATCAAAACGTAGTTTTAAGCAATGCATTTCACGTACGGCGTCCGATTGCGCCGAAGACGGCCAGAGAGAGGAAGAAGAGATAGTAACCAGCGTAGAAGCCCTGAAAGCGCGGGGTAGATTGTAAACAGCTGGTTCTTAACCATTGTTCCACACAGCGAGGAGAGGCGTCTCACGTACATGCCAAACTGCCGATACGAAGAAGGTGGCAAAGAAGGGCAGAATCTGCCGCACGAACCCGACCGGCTTGGCTGGCAGCACTGCACCGGTCTTCTCCGCGGCGGCGTCTCTGCGCGCGGGCAGAAGCCGAATGTATACATCTATTGTTGCAGCCAAAATGAATATTCACTTCACCAATATCACACAGCAAAACCCAAGGAAAAAACAACAACAACAACAAAAACAAAAAGCAAACAAGTGGATGGGTGACAAATGTAATTACATCTCTTGAGCCAGTTCGCAGAGACGATGTTCCAATTGGCGGCGAGGGTGGACGGATTTTGCGCAAGCTTGAATGGGATCAATCGCAGCATCAGAAGACGATCCCTTCACATCACATCACAACCAAGCACAGTTTGGATGTCAAAATGCAAGCAAGAACTGAAAATCGATCTCATCTATCTCATCTATGTTATCTGTCATGTGTAATTGTAGGACAAAGGATTGGTTGGCTGGCACGAAATATATACCAGAGAACGCGGCCATTGGCATCACGCCCGTTGTAGCCGAGGCCGGAGAGCATGATGGCGCCCTCGCCCAGGAAGAACACCACGTAGTACTTGTCGAACCTGACGTGCGTTTCATCAGCAATGTAAGTGTCCAAAAAAATGAAAATGAAAATGAAAATGAGTCTATCTTTTTCCTCTTGAGAGCAGATATATTCCAGAAGATCAAAATGGAAGCCTAGGAAGCAAGGCGTACCCGAGTTCGCTGCAAACGATGATGTAGAGCCACCTCTGCAGGTAGGGTTTCTCCCTATCCACACACATACACACACAGGGTGTAGAGTGAGACCAAAGGACGGTTCGATGCGAGTGTGCGAGTGTGTGTATGTGTATGTGTGTGTGTGTGTGTGTGTGGGAGGAGACGACGTTACAAGAATTCGGGAGTCGTCGTGTGGATTTCGGGGAACTTCTGGTGGAGGTAGAACAGGGGCACGGCAACCAAGGCCATCGCGAGCCGCTTCAGGCCCGCCGCCCATGAGCCCTCCGGAATGCGGCCGCCCTTCTGGAGAATATACCAATTCATGCATTCATTCACTCATTCCTTATAGATATACATATATCTATGTATCCACGATTCGACGATTGATTGATTGGATTGGATTGCATTCCGAAGAGCGCATTGACGAGAAGGGTACCTCTTTGGCAAACATGGAGCGGTCGGTGAACTCTGCGTATTCGCGGAACTCGGCGATGGGTCCGGTGAGGAAGCCGGCGAAGAAGAATATGTAGCTGTAGTATTCGAGAATAGACGGCAGCTTCTTGATCGCACGCTGCTCCTGACTGGCCAGCAGCTCCTGTGTTTTTGGGCATCACGATGAAAGCCAAGCAGGCCTCAGGCATAAGACATCATTGCGCGGGAACGAAGGTCGACCCATGCTCGCATGGCCGTACGTACCTTGGACGGTCTGTGGGCGTCGTAGAAGGCCCAGGCAAAGGAGGAGACCTTGATGGTGAGCAGCATTTGGGGAGAGGTCCAGTGGACCACCGGGCCGCCCAGCTGCCCGCCCGCAAAGTACATGCGCTGGATGTGGCCGAAGCTGATGTAGAGCATGGAGAAGAAGAAGACGGCGACGGGCATGAGGCGCTGACGTGGTGCCAAGGCACACAGGGCATAGGGGATGGCGGTAGAGATGAAGAAGTGGAGAGTGTCGGTGCCGAAGTTGGCCAGTGCGAGGGCAAGTCCGGCTACCAGGGAGAGGAGGTGGCGAGAGCGGGCGGATGGGAGCTGCCGGTGCATTATGGCGAGAGGGTAGACCAAGGCGAGACACGCGAGGTAGCGAACCATCTCCGGCTTGATTTTGAGCCGTCGAGCCAACAGTTCTTCGGTGCCCAAGCACCAGCCAAGGGCCTCGAAAAGCACTTCCATTTTACTGCGCAACTGAAGTGATCAAGAAGTTCGCTTGATTCTACAGAAGGAATCGAAGACCCTCCACCACCGGCCTTACCAGAGCCGTTACCGCTCGACCGTCAACAGGAAATGAAAGAGAAAAAATAAGGATAATTATTTAAGTCCGGATGCCGTCAGAGGACACGTCAGCTTAAACATCAACATCTCCCCCATCACCAATTTGCAGCGGTCCCTGCAGACTGAGTATCTTGTTTAGATGCTACTTGGTCCTAACAAGCGACTGCGCACGGCATATGCCGTTCTGTGCTTGTTGGTTCTTCGTTTTGCTGCCACGACCGATTCGGAAGTACTCACGGCACCAAAGGGGGCGAGCGAGCCCAGCCTGGGGCTCCACAATGGGGAGGCTGCGTTAAATCAGCCAAATCACAACCATGTACATACACACGAGGTCAGCACCGAAGAAGGTGTGGACCGCGACGCTACAGCTGGTCGAGTTTCTGCACCTCCTATTCCTGTTCCACAGCATGCACGTCACATGCAGCCCCATCAACAAGCCACAGCCTCTCAGCAAGGCTCCCCACCCGACCAACAGTCGCATTCCCATCATCCCCACCCCGACCATCGCTCTCCTCACCACCAACGCCCAAGTACGGCATCAAGACCAGCCCACCTCCTTGAGGCTCCAGCTAGAAATGCATCCTGATGTAGTTTTCCGCCTGTCTTAGACGGAGAGAGCGATGCCACAGAGCAGCAGAGCATCTCGCCAAGCGCCGAAGCCACGCATCAGGCGAAGACGCAACAGGCTCACGACGCAGTCTCTGCAACTCATCCTGGGCAAGCTACCATTGTACGTTCCAATTAATTGTTGACTGTCAAAATCTGGAACCATTCCTCATATCCATCCTCTACAGGACGCCACCATGGGCATGCCCACGCATCACATCAGCGCAAGCGAGGCAGCAGTCAGCGGTAGCGATCAGCAAGCCGCTTCAAGCGCATTGCCGGCATCACCTCAGGAGGCCACCGCTGCTGCTGCTGCTGGTTCCGAGGCGACAGCCGCCTCGCCGGTAACCAATGCCAATACCAGCGAGGCCGAAGCAGTCTCACCAAGTGCACCGGTTGCCGGTGGCTCACCCTCTGCCACGGCCTCCGCCTCCGAGAGTGCAACACAGCCACACCGACCCGCGGAAGACTCACCAGAGCCTACCGCTGGCCAGCCTCCGGATCGACCCGCTGCCGTTTCGACGACTCCTACTGCCTCACCTTCCCCGAGTCCGACGTTCACTGGAGGCGCCGATGGCACTACAAGACCAGTCGACAAAAAAGAGGTCCCTTTGCTTCTTTTTGAGTGTGTGTATGTGTGCTATGTGTGTTTCGTGTGTGTGTGTGTTTAAAGGGTGCTGACGTCAGCATTCTGCCCTGTATGCATATCCAGGCAACCCAGGGGAAGAGCGTGAGCAGGGAACCCACCCTGATGGACTCTTACTCGGAGATGTTCAACTATGCCTCGCTCGAGTGCGGAGCCAAGCTATT
>CDFF01072313.1:0-27438 GCA_000826265.1 Acanthamoeba culbertsoni | reverse complement strand
GAGAGAGAGAGAGAGAGAGAGAGAGAGAGAGAGAGAGAGAGCAGAGAGATTGTAAGCTCTCAGGAGGGCACAGAGGGGGGAAGGCGGTAGAGAATGTACGTGGCTTCTTCCATCTTGTAGTAGCCAATGAACACATTCGGTCCGCGAATGAGCACCTCACCGCGGGGCGTGGGCCTGCCCTCCTCGTCCACGTCAGTGACGTTGTACTCCATCTCCGGGACCGACACCAGCTTCACCTCTGGATTCATACAACCAACCCAAAGCTCAACAACTTGCGCGCCTCCTCCCCTCTCCATGCCCGTTGTTTTTGTTTTTGTTGTTGTTGTTGTTGTTGTTGTTGTTGTTGTTGTTGTTGTTGTTGTTTGCTTGAATGCGTACCGCAGCATGGGCTTGGGATGCCGACCTGGCCGTATCCCTGCAGCTCCGGGTTGGCGATGGTGGTGATCGCGCACGTCTCCGATAGGCCGTACCCCTGCACCACAGGGCACCCCAGTACTCTGCAGCACGCCAAAGGGATGAGGAGGAGGAGGGATGGCAGGATAGCATGTGTTGTTGTTGTTGTTGTTGTTGTTGTTGTTGTTGTTGTTGTTGTTGTTGTTGTTGTTGTTGTTGTTGTTGTTGTTGTTGTTGTTGTTAGGGAGGTTTAGGGGGGGGGAGTCGCGCACACGCGGAGGAAGTGCTGAACAGTGGGAGATAGGGGCGCGGAGCCGGAGACGACCAAACGGATGCGACCTCCAAAGCGGGCCTTGATCTTACTAAACACGATGGAGTCCCAATAGGGCGTCTCCTCACCTGCCAGCGATCCCTCGGTTAGGGATTCCTTACCAGAGCCACAAATAAAAAAAGCAAAGCATAGGGGGAAAAAAGAAAAAGAAAAGAACATTCTCGCATTCGCTTCTTGTCTTCTTACCTTTGCGGATGGCGTCCGTCTTGGCTTGGAAGGCGAGGGAGAAGAGCTTCCTGCGTGGCCAGGGCGCCTCATTGATTCCCTGCATAACTTTATCGTAGATGCGATGGAACACGCGAGGCACGCCTACAAATGTGGTCGGCCTCAGGACCGCGATATCGTCCACCAGCTTCTTCACGTCCTGGGGATATCATTCATCATTTGGTTTGTAAGCGTGAGACGGTCGCCAAGTATGAATCAAATTGTTCAATCAGATTTCATGGAAACTAGACGCACCCCCTGATAGAATCCGAGGCATGCACCAGCGGACATACCGGAGATAAACACGATGCGCTCGAAGATGTGGGCAAGGGGCAGGTACGACAGATGGACGTCCGTAGGGTAGATGGGCGAGCTCTTGGTCGCACCGGCCAACGCGGCCACCATGTTGCGGTGCAGAATCATCACACCCTATGATAAAAAGAAGGAGACGTGTTAAGATCGTTACCTATGTGAATTATCGATTCCAATCTTTAACCAGACATTCTCCTTGCCAGAAAAGAGTCAGGTTAATACAAGTACCTTAGGCTCGCCGGTGGTGCCGGAGGTGTAGAGGATTGAGGCCAGATCATCGGGCTTGGGCGGCATGTGCTGCTGCTTGCTGATCTGGCCCTACACATGGATAGCAAAACGATATATGGAGACATATTAGTATTGTATGAGACTCCAAAATGTGATAAGAGAAGGAAAGGGGTCGTTACATTCTTGAGGATGTCGATGAACTCGAGCACTCTGACCTGCGAACCGGCGGCCAGCTTGTTCCAGTCCTCTGTGGCCTTGTACTTGTCTGTTGTTTCCATTGCGATGGGTTAGAAAGTCCACGGCTTCACTTCAACATTCTCAATAGAGTAAAACGAGAAAATGATAATAAAATTGACGTGGAAAATCACCTCCATGTGCAGCACGAAGGGCGTAGTCCTCCATGAGGATCACGTAGCGCAGGTTGGGCAGTCTGGGTGCAACGGTCAGGACTTTAGCAGCCTTGTCCCTGCTGCAGATGACCACCACGATCTCGGCATGACCGACTACATACTCGACCGCGTCCTCGCCTTTCGAGGAGGGACCAGAAGGGGAGGGTTAAGGCGTAAACCTGGGGCCTTTACAATGTATCAGCAGACGTACCGAGAGTGTCATAGAGGGGCACACTAGTGAAGGACTGGAGGTTGCAGGCCAGTTCGGTTAAGATGACCTCCTCTCTGTTCACGGCGTAAGTGCCCAGGCGATCCCCCTTTCGTGAAGTCAATTAAGATGTTGCCCAGAGTCTGTAAACTTACAGTGCTTACAAGTACTTACCGGCTTAACCCCAAGATTCACAAGACCTGAGGCAAGGTTCTCTGCCTTCTCAAAGATCTGCTTGAAGTTGGCGAATTCGTAGTCACCTCTCGTTCCGTCGGGGTTGTAGCTACGAGTACCAAGGCAGGGATTGTGAGGAAAGAGCGAGAGCGACCGCAAGAGGTTTTCGTAAAGTGTAGTCACTCCCTCGAAGGGCAACTCTATGATCTTGTCTACCGACTGCTGGTTGCGGTGCGGGTAGCCCTCGATGGAATAAATTTCCCTCTTGAATGTAGTTGTCATGCTGCAACGCTTTGGATTTTAGAAGATGGAAACCAAAAAAAAAACAACTACTCAAGGCAGGCACTTACATGTTAGAGACCCAATAAAACTACAGACAATTTTTCACTTTAAACGGGTGAGTGGTGAGGACAGTCAGAGAGGTGATAGGGGAAAGCACGGCTTCCCTATTCTCACTGTTGATTTTCTTGGTTCTTTTACCGGTTTTTCTTGCATCGTAAGGGAGCAGCACTTACACCAAAAGGTTACAACTGCTTGGGTAGTTCCACAGCACTTGACTCATGTTTACGGTATTATAGGTCATAAAATACTGTTGTGCAACCAATGGTAAGCGATCGACTCTCACGAGAATTCGTGATCGAGACAAAGATGGATAAACCTGTACGAATCCAGAGTTGGAGATGAGCACGGGGGTATTGTCTGTCTTCTTCACGTAATAATCATAAACGTTCAGGCCAACATTCGGACCGAGATGGTTTCCTGCAAGAGGACAGACAGATTAGAAGTTGGTTTAATGTGTGGTATATGTACGCCGTGGCACTACCCTTGCCGTGCCAATGGTAAGTGTCAACGCCAAGCACTTGGGCTTCGCCTACGTACTGCGCACTCTGCAGCCAATTTACATCGGGAAAAGCACCCTTTTAAGGGAAGGAACAAACTCACTTTCAGTACAATGGCCTCCATTGAAAAACTTCAATCGAGGGTTTGGGCATGGGGCACCCTATCCAGAGGATACTTCTGGCATGTGGGGCTCGCAGTGTTCTGAAATGTATAGATCCACTCGCTCCCCTGAAGGGGGATCAAGCAAAGGATGAGTTGGTGGAGACCGCTTAGCCGCAAAGGGGAGTGCGAAGAGGTACGAAGCCATAGTAAGAATATGAGGAAAGGAAGCCACCGAGGACAGTGGAGTCGATGCGGATCTTCTGTGCATCGGCGTTGTAATAGTACTGGCCAGCCATGTAGGTCCAGCCGTCTCCCACGTTCTGTCCTAAGAACTTACGCAGCTCTTCTGTTCCCTGCGCCAAGCGATGTCAACCCAATGGTTCACACACAAGGCCCACCAGGCCTCGGGTCAACCTGCGGCGTGGGCGGGTGGGAGCCAGACTCAAGCTGGCGGTGCGCAGACCAGTGTCGTGCACTGCCAACAAGCAGGGGGGAGTTGGCTATGTACTGTTTAGGAGCCTAAATCGAGTATTCTCAAACGTAAATCTTTACCTTCCGAAGTGGAGCTTCCAGGGTTGAGTCCAATCACAACAACAGCCGCGAACTGTCGAGGGGTCTGTGGTCGAGCCGGGGTGGCTTGGCTCGCTGTGGCAAGGGGAGACAATGCAACATAACTTATGAAAAAGGCAAAGCTCAGGAGAAGCCGTGTGCTGTCCATCTTGGTTCTTCAGCTTGTATTAACTATTTAATTAATTTAATTTAAATTTCCCCTGAGTTTTATTTCTGTACACTCAAAAGCCCAGGTGCTTTTTGCCCATGTTGAAGAGGTTTGAAGTCAGCAAGCCCACGCATAAAGACAGCGCAACGGTCAGCATGGAGAAGCCAAAACTGATTCCAGATATTACGTCGTTATCCATCAACGAGCTCACTCCTTTGACTCCTATGCTGCCAGGTACAAGAAGGAGTACGCCTGAGATGATCGAAACGATGGCCGGATGTCCCGAGATGCGCGCGTGGATGTTTCCAAGCGAGCCCACGGCAAATGCGGCCAGCGCTGAAGAGGTTTCCGGACTGAAAACGAACCAATAATATTAAAAACAAGAACCTAAATAATAAATAATAATAATAATAATAATAATAATAATAATAATAATAATAATAATAATAATAATAATAATAATAATAATAATAATAATGATAATAATAATAATAATGATAATGATAATGATAATGATAATGATAATGATAATGATAATCATTCAAAGAAAAAGTCTGGTAGCAGTGCCTGAAGTAGTCTAGATAACTTGTGAGCTCTGATACGGCCAAACTGAGCAGCGCGCTCACACTCATGATCCCCCACTGCAGGAATGGATGATTGTAGAGATCACTATATTTAAAGAAAATAAGAACAAGTCAAGGAAATTATCATACCTGTCGAGGGTGCGCTTCAAGGAGGATGTTGAACGAGATGGAGATACACAAAAAAAGAGGCACTGTCCATTCGCCCCTTAAATGGAGGACAGTTGTAAAGCATGCTGAGAATCTCAATGCGGACAAACGAGATGGTCATCAAAGAGTCTACCCAATGCCTGAGCATGTCGTGGCCTCTCTGGCCTCTTCAAAGACGGACTCGTCCGTCCACACCACAAGCTTCGTACCTTTATCGTATGGCATTGAATTGGGCGATTGTTTGTTTGTTTGCTTGCTTGGTTGCGGGATACTCGCGCGGAAAGCAAACACCAGACTTACCTATTGCGATGCCGAAGCCGAGCTGGAGGGCTGATGTGATGCCTGAAAAAATGCGAGTGGTTCCCGAGATCATGTTGCCCGTCGCCAGCTCGAGTACGGACACGGTAATCGAAAACCCTGTTGAGCCATCATTAAGAGAGCAGAGAGAGCAGAGAGAGAAGAGAGAGAAGATAGGGAGTGAGTATCCCGAAAGACACGCCAAGTATGAATGGCATACCGGGAAGTAGCATTATGATACTGCCCATGATGGTTGGAAGGTAACAGATCGGCGTGATGTACTCCGTAAAGAGACGAGTCAAAAACGCGCATACTATCGCAGATATGGCCTGATCGACACTATCAGCACCGGTGACTTATTTTTAATTTTATTTTTATTATAATATTTTGAGATAGATTTCTATTGATTGGATTGGTTATGGTGTACCGATTGAATAAAGCCGATTGGCTCAAGTTGATCGGCAATCCACGTCAGCAGCCCAACAACTAACCCCAACCCAAAAGCCACGGCAATTTCTTCAAGAAAGAATGGGACGGGAAAATTCCAGTCAGCGTTGCCTGAATCCCACGCACTGCCCCCCCCCAATATGGCCGGCGAGAGGCGAGAGATTTCTACCAAGCCATCCGCCCCCGAAAAAGAGAGACGCGCTCGCCCCCGAGCAAAGCCCAAACGCTAGCAACTGTGGTTCCGGGAAGGAAAAAAAAAAAGAGTTAACAGAATAAATAGAAAATGCATACATACACTAATACATAAACACGTAAACACCAAAATGTAGAAGTAAATATGAAAAATGTAAATGTAAATAAATGTAAATGTAAATATTCAAGCCGCATACCGTAAGCCAAAGAGGGTAGAGAGGCTTTCGGCGCTTGATGCTTTCCAGTTCGACTACAGCCTCGGGCAGATCAATGTCCCGGTTCTCCAAGCGGGCTATGAGTTCGTCCTGATTATTTATAAATAGATGTTGCTGTGAAAAAAAAAAAAAAGGCATAATGGTAGAGCTATATTTTTTACCGTCCAAAATAGTTTGGCACAATTGAGCCCTTGTCGCGTTCTCAGGATATGTGTTTCTGAAAGTCTTCGGAAATGTCGACAAAAAATGGATTGACCATCAGTTTAAGTCCTTCCCTCATAGTGGGTGGGGAGGAAAAAGGAGGGAGTATGTGCCTGTTCAGTTGGTTGCCGATCGTGATGAGGATAAGGCTGGGCATCGCCGCGAAGGACGCTTCGACGTTCAAGCAAGAGCTGCCCAATCGCAGAATGAGGGATGATTGGCGCAGATTGCAGTACTCGTCTCATGCACCTACCTGGCCCTGTCCAGATTATACTCAATACGATGCACCGGAGCACCGTAATTGTGGAGCGCTTTACACAAGTCCTGCGCGGTGAAATATTTGTCATAGACTTAATAATTCTATATATTTAACATTAAAGTATCATTCCTAATTAATATGACTAAGAGAGAGGAATTGTTAGACTGATAATGTACGCACGATTAGAAACGTGACGGCGAGGTCTTCTCGCGCCTTCTGTTCCTCGGGCGTCTCCCCATCGCCCATCTCGGGATCGTCGGCCTGGTACGTGTCCTGGTCCGTCGACCCGTCTTCTCCATGAAGCCCGCCCATCTCGTATGCGCTCCCGTCCTCCGCCTCCTCCCCCGCTTCGGTGTCGAATGGTTGGCTACTGCCTACGAGCACGCGCGTCTTGGACGGTCGGCGGGCCTTCCGCTCCAGCAGCGTGTTGTTGCCTCGGAGACTGTCCATGAGGTCCTCCTTCTTGCCCATCCACACAAGCACCTTCTTCATCACCCAGCCATTGTGCTGTCGCTTTTTCCTCTTTTTCCTCGCCTTCTTCTTCTTCTTCTTCGTCTGCTTATTTTTGCTGTTGGTCTTCTCCACCGTCCTGACGGATTCCATCTGTTGGCTGAATTCTCCGCTGTCTTCGCCTGCTCTTTGCCGTGAGTGTTCGATGTCCTCTTCTTCTACTTCTTCTTCTACTTCTTCTTCTTCTTCTTCACCCGTCGAATCGGAATCACTGGCGGACGAGTCGCTGATGTCCCTGAGAAAGAAGTAACTCTTGTTGAAGGGCACGACCGGGTCCTTGGCAGTCCGTTTAGAACTTGGTGTGACACTTTGTTCGCTCATCGGGTGGTCCGGCACAGCGACCGAGAAGGCGCGCTTGTGGGCCACCGCAGCTGAGAGGGAGCGCCCGTGGCCCAGAAACGGCGCAGAAATGGACGAACGCCTCTCCCGCCTGCGCTCCTCCCGCTCCTCCCGCTCCTCCCCGTGGTCGCCCTCTGCCTCCGCGGCCTCTGCGGAAGGAGGCCCCGCCATAAACGACTCCCCGCTGCTGCTTGTGCAGGTCACATGAGGAACGGCGGCCACATTCGTGGCTAAGACCATGTCATCTTCGCTTGCATGGCTACGTAGTAGGTGAGCTTGCTCGGCTCCGTTCCGATTCTTGTTGTTTGTTACTCTAGATGCGCCTTGGCTGAGGAGGGAAAAGAATTGGGAAGACGATGATTTGGGTGGTCGTTTCTTCTCACGTCGTGAACCAGGGGAACTGTAAGGGACCGGCCCAGTGTAAAAATCTTGAGGGGTACTGGGTTCCATCTGGTGGAACCACGTAAAAGAAAAACAAAAGGCTATTCTGGAAACGAGAATACCAAAGGAAACTTATTTGCCAACTTCCAAGTCAAGGAGATACAGTCGTGCACAAGTGATACAATGAACAGAGACCTTAGATACGAAGTATCGCCTCTTTATTTGAGCTTTGCAAGGTCGCCATTTCCGTCATCATCATATCATCGCATCCGTTTTTTTTTTTTTTTNTTTTACGTTGGTGTGGACGGCTCGATTCCTCAAGATGAAAGGGTCTCGCGAGCTGTCCTCGTGTTTGACTTGTGTCGCATGAATCAGGTTTCGTCTTGGCCCGCGTATCGACTCGCCAATTGAATTTGCTCTGTTTGTGGAACCAATCTGCCGGCTCGACATCTATCGATATGTCTGTCTCTTGTCGTGCAGTTGGTGTCAGCCCTCTTTGCCACGTGCAGAGCTGTGCGGGCCTCCATGGATGACGACGGTTGGGAAGCACTTTTCTGAAACGCATACAAGGAGGCTAATGAGACAGGGCTCGCAAGGCAAGGGAGAGGAAACAGAAGGCGTACTCAGTGCTTGGTAAAGAAACCGCTTCCTTGTAACGTTTTCTTTACTTTCACCACAGGGAGCCCGGGCTCACCTTCTCCCACTCATGTTGTCATCGGCGTTGGTGGGCTGGGAGTGGGTGTGAAGGACCTGAAGCAAAAGAGGTGAGTATGCCCAGGGTACTGGCATAGTGGTGGAAGAAGGCGTATCATCGACAGGTGATGAAGCACGGTAATGGCGTCGACGCGTGTCCGGCAGGAGTTGTTTGGTGTGGTAAGGAGAGAATGAGTCGAGTGACCTAAGCCCTCCTATTTAAGACCCAAGTCGACGTTTCGGGCATCAGTGCCAAAGTCCGACTATGTCGGAGTTGGCCAGCTCTTTTTATGGTCAAAGAAAAAGATACACCAATTCGAAAAAGAAATGAGAAGAAAGTAAGAAGAACGGGAGGGAAATAGCAATAGCAGGGCAGAACGGAGCATTCCTTCGGTGGAGAGGGATACGCGTAGCATGACGCAAGTTTAGGTTTCGAGTTCGCTGTTTCTGCCAGCAGATTGCTCAAAAAATAATAAAATAAGAGAGATAGCGTCTTCTGATAGAAATCACGGATTGGAAGTGAACAATTCACAATAAATAAAGAAAGTGTTATTGATTCTTTTTCTCGCCGTCTTCGTTCACTGTCCTCGTCTCTGGTTGCAGGGCTAGAGACCCCCGCCGCAGTCTGGCGATGCGCTCGGTTCCCCTCTCGAGGCTCTCGATGTACCTTTTGCTGAACACCTCGAAGTAGTAATTCGCTCCATTCCATGCTGATAGAATGCACATTCCGGCTATCAAAAAGAGAGAGTTAGTCGCGAGTAGCTATTCGAATTGGGATTAGGTAGCGTGAGATGCTATCGTATAATACCCATCAGGATCGTGTGTGCCCAGAAGTAGCGCAGATACAGAATCGAAGGAAGCATGGTGACGATCGTGAAGAGAAGCTGATAGCCTGCCCGAGTATCACACGATATACATGATCAACTTCTTGGCTCCTTATCAGGAGATGGGGGATGTGGGGAAACGATGACGATACACATGAACGCAGCGAGCTGCCAGTTGGGGCTCGCCTGCTTCACCAGCTTGCCGATGCGTCCCTTGTCCATGCTGCTGAACCACCTGAAGGACGTCTGATAGTCCCTTTCCTCTATCTTCTTGGCCGAGATCACTGTGATGTGGTTGGCCCTTTAGACAGTCATCGGAAAGACGCCACGGAAGCAGGAATGCAAGACATGCCCTGGACTTTGATGAAGTAGAGAATCTGCCAAACCAAATAGGGGATGATGGGCAAGAAAACCAATTGACTAAACGAGGCTTCCTTGCCTTGGAATGTCTCATACATGGCGATCCTGGCGTATGTGATGATAGTACGTTAGCCACAAGCTGGGAGGAGAGTAACTTGGGGTGCCAGTGTCGGTACCTCTCCGGGTCTTCAATAAACCAGCGAAGGGCATAAAGAAGGAGATTGGGCGTTAAATGGATGAACAGTGAAGTCGTCTTGTCGAGAGAATGGAAGACAAGACTATTCCGCCACGCTAGCACTGACCAAGCCAAGGGACCTTTTGAAGAAGCAAGAAACGTTTAAGAACGAAAACGAACAATGGAGATGGGGAGGGGGAAGAGAATACCAGTGCAAAAGGCAAAGCAAATAAGAAACATCGTCTCGCTGTGTGGGAAGACATGAAGGTAAAGCAAGACGAGTACGTTGGCGTAGTAGCAGAAGTCGAAGAGGAAATAGTGGTAGTTCTTTTTCCTGTGGTGTATCAATGAGACTGCCAAATTGGCTGGGTACGTTGAAAACAGGGACCCACACGTACTTGAATATATACCACCTAATGAAGATCATGACCAGAGCCTTTGCTGTGTAGAATAGAGGCATCCATTCCGGATGTCTGCCCAGCAGAAGGAACGTGACCGCTACATTTGTGACTCCTGCGCAAGCGCAATGTCAGCATAGTAGACGACTACAGAGAACCGTTTAGGGAGGTGGAACCGGCAACAAAAGAAAACTTGTCGCGTGTCTTAATGAAGGGAGCACGCTTCATGTCTTCCTGAAGACTATTGAGCCTATACTCAAGCTTTTGTGCAAGTTTTTCACGTTGACTGTCTATCTTCTCCTTAAATCCTGCTGGTACGGACTGCAGAGCGTAGACCATGGAATCAAGTTCTCGCATAAATGCGAGGTTGGCCTCGACGAAGGCATCATTCGTGTCCTCGCTCACTGTGGACACGTTTTCATGCTCATTTACTGCTTCCATCTTCCTGTGTGGAAAGCACCGGCTAACACAAACTATTAATCCAATAGGGGACTTCGTTTGCTAAAAAGTTTTCTCCTGTTTTCCTTCTTTTCACCAAGAGCATCGTCACCGAAACTATCCCATGCAGCCATGGCCGCGAGTTTAGGTTTAGTCATCTTTCCTTCACTGGTGCATTTGTCTTGAACACGTGTTACCTCCTTAGGAAAGGGAGGGCCAGCATTACAGCTCGCGTGCACGCGGGAACGGCTGCGGTTGGAAACCGCGAACCGAGAGGCGGCAGAGCGGCGAAGCGCCACGGCCATCTCCCTCGTTATGCGTTTGCTTTCTTCTTGCCCTGAAGCGGCCTCCGAGGCATATTCCCACAGCCTTAGTTATTTTATTTTATTTTATTTTCCGAAATAATTTTCAGATTTTTTAGCTGGCCACCAAAGTCGAAGGGGAAGAGAGAGCCTTGTTGGAATCGCTGCTTGCGCAGAAGCTGCCCGACTGTCCACATCAGAAGCAGGAGGAGACGGGAAGAGCGGAGCCGACAGGCCCTTCGACATACCGTAACGACCGGAACGTGTTCACGCAAGACGACTGGGCTTCCTGCATCAAGGTTCTTATTGTTCCATTAATTTATCATCATCATCATCATCATCATCCACAATTAACCACCGTCAGCAGGTGTTGAGGATAACGTCAACTCACACCCGAGTATTTTCTGAACACATTATGGAGCTTGCGCCCTATATCAAGCGGTCAGTTGTTTCCCCTTGCCCGCCTTCTTCCTTCCTTTCTTCCTTCCTTCCTCTATTCCCCAATACAGTTCCCATTTTCTCACATCGTCGTCAACACAGATTATTTGAGTATGGGTTAGAGAGGTAACCGAGGACTCAAACCAATTGAAATGATTACATTATTCTGAGAGTCATCCGTTTTGAAAAAGTGCAAACGAGGGCGCGCTCGTTCCCACGAAATCCGTGAGATTGGACACAGCCATTCGCCACGCTACCAAACTCAGGAAGAGGCACATCGAAG
Organism: Acanthamoeba culbertsoni; assembly: GCA_000826265.1. NCBI lineage: Eukaryota > Discosea > Longamoebia > Acanthamoebidae > Acanthamoeba > Acanthamoeba culbertsoni. Next base: position 16,056 of record CDFF01072313.1, on the reverse strand, counting down.
AAATGGAACGACTTAAGAAAGAGCTCCCATTGGCTTTCGTATGCAACACTCAGCTGGGATTCCAAAATCCAAAATCACTCAAAAAACAAAAAAAAAAAACAAACAAGAATTTAAATCAGATATACTCTTCGGCGCCACACGCGTCGATCGAATGGATCGACGACGATCGGGAGGAGGAAGCAAGTCCCCTGCTAGAACCGATGCTGCTGAAGGAGAACCACGGCGACAGTTCCGAACTGATTACTCTTGACCCCACGGGAGAGTTCTTCATGCAAGGTTCTTCCTCGGCCGTCTTCCCATCGTATTGACACAGTTAAATCAACGCACCAAAACCAAAACCAAAACCAAGAGTTTTCCCGTCCGCGGCAATGCGCTGTTTGTCGAGCGGAGTATCGAACAGTTCACTTTTTCTACGGCGAAAGGGTGCGATATTTCGGTGACATTTCGTTGGCCTCGTGTGTTGTTTCAGGCTCACTGAAAACGAGAATCCTTAGTATTGCATGTCCTGCAGTCGGCTTAATTGGTCGAAACGAAACGCGACTGCCGATCTCACGGGTCGTGTTGCGCTTGTCACTGGAGGACGAATCAAAATTGGGTATGAATAATTGGACCAATCAACGACAAGCCCATACCCTACATACATATGTCATATGTCATAGTCCGCTTACGCCTGTTGGCCTTTCATGAAATTTTCATTCGCGCAGATTCGAAACGGCTCTCATTCTGCTTCGCTGCGGGGCGCGAGTCTACATCACCACACGTTTCCCAAAGGACGCCGCCCACCGATATTCGAAGGTAGAAAAAACGTACCAAGGAGAAGCAAGGGGGGGGGAGCGAAACACTAATTTCTTGGTATTACGCGTTTTTCGACTATGCATTCTAGGAAAAGGATTTTGGAGAGTGGAAGGACCGGCTGCACATCCTCACGGCTGACTTCCGCGACATTACGGGGGTTGAGGTACTTCAGGCTTTTTTGTCCGTCAAATTAACGATGATGCCAAAAGAACACACACGGATGTTCATGTCGACCCACAGGCGCTGGTCGACTATTTGTTATCGACTCTTCCTCGGCTAGACATTCTCATCAATAATGCCGCCCAGACCATAGCTCGGTATGTTTCTCCATCATTCCACTTCCTGTTTCTTTTCACCAATTGCTTTATCGCGTCCAAGTCCGCCGCAATTCTACGAACATTTACGGCGAACCGAAGAAACGCCTCTTTTCCTCCTTACTGCGGAGCAACAGTCTCTGGTCCTCCAATGGGACGAGAGCTCCAGATCCCCTAGCTCCTTCTCGCGTGCGATTGGCGAGTTCAGTTGCTCTGCAGCACTGAATAAGGAAAACCTTGTCAACCCTGCCCAACCGAGCCAAACAGGCGCGGAAAGTGTTGATGGGCAGATATGGTCCAGGGCTTTCCCTGAAGGTGTGTTGAACGCCGATGGAGAGCAGCTCGACCTGCGCAGAGTGAATAGCTGGAGCCTGTGCCTGGAAGAGGTCTCCACCAGGGAGTTCCTTGAGGTGCAGGCTGTGAATTTAATCGCACCATTCATCTTAACCGGACGTCTTCGCGGGTTGATGAAGCGTTCTCCTACCGTAGAGGGGCCCAATGGGGATGCCAAGTTTATCATCAACGTGTCGGCCATGGAAGGTAAGAAGATAGGGCACGTCAACTGCCCCCCCCNNNAAAAAAAAACAGAAGAAAATACTCAAGGCTGGTCCTGCACAGGCCAGTTTTACCGATATAAGACAGGAAGACATCCACATACGAACATGGCCAAGGTACCAGAGTTGGACGTGATTACCGAACCTAACGTAGCCTCATTTATCGGCTTTCGTTGTAGGCAGCGTTGAACATGATGACGCGAACCTCTGGCCTTGGCTATGCGGCTGTGGGTATTTTTATGAATTCTGTCGACACCGGATGGGTGACAGATGAGAATCCCTGGCCTACGAAGGTGAAGACCAATTTTTGTCCTCCGTTAGACTGTAAAGACGGGGCTGCTCGTAAGTATCCCTCTCTGGCCTCGGAATCGGCTGCTGGGCTCACTCGCGTGCCGTGCCTACGGCAGGCGTTTTGGATCCGATCTTGGTTGCTGTGCGAGGTGAAGCTGAACCTGCTTTTGGTTTATTCTTCAAGGACTACAAGGTCACGCATTGGTGATTGGAGGGAATCCTCCTTGTTTTTATTAATCCGTCAAAAAATCGTAGCTTTCTATGAACAACCAAGCCTGACTATTTACTTGACGGTCGCCTTGGAGCGAATCCTATCTTGAACAGCGCCAAGGTCGAGGTCATCAACACCTGCAGCTTCAATGCGGATAGCGCCGCCAGCCCATTGGTCGATGTGGCTCTTGATGTTCTTGGAGGTCATCGTGGCGATCATCCTTTGGCGCACAGTAGGGCCGTACATAGGGACCCACTGAATGAAGATCAGCTTCGATCGGCACACGCCATCAGATTGGGCCGTCCATGGAACCTGAGCCACGACCATGCGGCATTCTTCACGCGGAAGGCTTGCCACCAGATCGTCCCATGTAGGCTTGACAGCGTCATCGGCATGGCCAACAACCTTCTCGAGGGTTATCTTTGACTCGGACCCTTGGGCGAACTTGAGAACGCAGAAGGGAACGAAGGCGTTTTCCTCACTTCCGTGATGAAGGTTCCGGGCTACTGCGGCCACTGCCGGGCGGACGTCTTCGGTGATGTTAATGGAGCTGCCGGAGAGGATCGAGGCCATGTTAGGTTTCTTTTGGTGTTTGCTTGGTTCGACGCTTTTGGTTTGTGTGAGCCATCCCTTCGGCCCTTATTTTGTGCTTCATGGTTCAAAGAAGGACACCCATACCCCGAACAGCTTCCTTTAACAATACCTTCAGGGAAGGAGTAGTCGACAACTATGCATAGCATCCTGTTTTTCCCGCCAGTTTTCTTACCCACGCAAGATGAAGAAATCCATCTGTCCTGCTCGTTTAAGCCGGCTGCCTCCAGTGACACAAGCAATCCATGTGCGCTACACTGCAGCAGCTTGGAGATCAAAATCTTTCCCTTGCAGCAAGCCCCTCCTTGCAAGACGGTCCTTTTGGTGCTCCACCTCTTCTGCCGCTTCTGCGTCCTCCCACTTTCTTAGCTTTTCTTCACACAACTTCCTTCTCCCTGCCTCTTCTCTCCGACCTACATCATGCCATCTGCACACCTCCACTACACTGTCTCGTCACGACACTGAGTTTGTCTACGTTGCCCCTGCCGAAGACTTTGTTGACTTTGCCACTCTTCCTACTTCTGCTGAAGGGGAAGAGCAAGCTGATGAAGACGACCAGGAGGACACCCGCCGACAAGAGATGATAGAAGAAATGAAGGATCAGTTCTTCAAATTCGTGGAGCTGCCCAACGGAAAGAAGCTGATGGTCTTCAAGTACAAGGACAAATTCTATGCTTCCAACGCGGTACCGCCTACGAGAGATCACCAGCTAGCCGTTCAGTTAACTCATTACAATGTAACCACTCTACCTATCATAGCTGTGCCCGCACCGAGGTGCGGAGTTGTATCTGGGCGTGGTTGACGAGATACGGGACGACGATATGGGAATCGTGTGGGGACATTCCCTCACGTGTCCCCTTCACAACTGGGTGTTCAACTTGGAGGACGGCACTTGCGACAAGTTAAGCAACCGCCGCTGTCCCGCTATCAGAAGTATCGCTAATCTTCATTGTCCGTTACCATACCAGAAAGCGATACGTGTTGGATGTGTACGAAGTGAAGGTGGATGATGGACGGATCTTGGTAGCCAACCAACCGAAGAATCAGTCGGCCTTGGCTGCCGCTCAGCCGACGCCTTCGCCGGGTAAAGAGAAGATCGAACCTACGAAAACCAGCACAGACAAACCTCAAGTCGCGCAAGACGAAGTAAACAAGAAAGAGAACGAAAACAAAGCCACCAAACCACAAAAAAAGGTGCCGTTCGAGTTTTGGAGTGGCTGAACGACAAAAGCAAAGAAAAGAAAAAAGGGTAATTAATATCAGGTTTCCCTGCTTATTTCTCGTGCTCTCTGCCTAGCCTAGCTTCGTCAGTAACCTGGCAAGCAAGAGGGGAGAAGATTTAGAAACTACTGAAGATAATGGCAACACAGCAAGATGTTCTTGAGATAGTAACCGATTTCATGCTGAACGCGCCCCCAGGCGAGTTCCTCGACGTCGTACATGATATTCGTGGCCTGCTGGCAGATGAGTCCATCCTCAACACCACCGCTCTTCCCACCTTCCGCGAATACAACACGGATCACATGATCCAAGTCTCCCTTCCCGTTCCCAGTGCGCCCCACACCTTCTTGAACTCTTCTCCCTCCCCCCCGCTCGTTTTCGTTCTCTTCCACGTCCTGACCGGTGTCGCACTTGCCTTTTCTGAATAATAAAAAAGACTCCACAGAAGGAGAGCAGTACCAAGTCCTCATCACGAAGGAGGCCGAGGTCGCAGACAATGAGTATATCGACCACCGCGGAAACCAGGTGCTGATTTTTGACCACTTCCGGCAACAAGTCGTCGGCCAACGCCCAATCAAACCTGGTCAGCAGCACATATCCCAAGAGCAATTATCCACTATCTTTTTGAGATCATTTACTATTTCTTTTCTTTTCTTTTCTTTTTTGAAAAATTAGAGGAAATGCATAGCGAAGCCGAACCAACCCGCGCTGCGCTGGACTACGCGTTGGATGAATATGTGGCGCAGCACTACCCCAGCGGCACCGGCGCCGTCTATTGCGGCCGTTCGTTTTCGTTCTTTGGTCTTCGCTCTATTGTTCGTGTTAACTTAACTTATCTCTTTCGTTCTTTCGTCCGCGTTAGGGACCGACGCGGGTCAGGACCTGTACGTCCTTTGCATTTCCTCCGGCGCTTTCCAGCCTCACAACTACTGGAATGGTAGGAAATTGGGATGTACGAAAGCTGGAAACGTTCTTTTTTCACTAACATTTTCCACTATAATTGGCGCCAATTAATAAGGACGCTGGCGCTCACGCTGGGAAATGATCTATCCCGGTTCCAATGGAACCGTGCAGCTCAACGGAACCGTTAAGTTGCACGTTCACTACTACGAAAATGGTAATGTTATTTAGTGTAGCAGAGAGGTCATCCTGAATTATTTTTTTATTTTAATTTTTTTAATGAATACTTTTTGTTTCCATTTTACACCGTTGACAGGCAACGTGCAAATGCGGGGCGAATGTCCGCTGCAGACGAGTGTCACTCTGCCCGCCGAACCGCAGACATGGGAAGACATCACCAATCCCATCATTAAGGCCATCGAGAAGGCCGAAGCCCAGTTCCAGAAAGATGTACCCTTTTCTATGAGTCTATTTATATTTCTTTATATTTATATTTATATTTATATTTATATTTATATTTATATTTATGTTTCCCATCATGAAGAAATGATGGATTAACAATCGCGGTCACCGTAGTTGAACGACAGCTATGAGACGATGGGCGATACGACGTTCAAGGCTCTCAGGAGAATTCTTCCCATCACGCGCACAAAGGTTTTTCTTCCGTTCTGCAAATCCAAACGACAATTAACAATATTGTATGCAGATCGATTGGGACAAGCTACAAAACTACAAAGTGGGCTCTGACATCTCTGAATACACGATGGACTAATTAGCTGGACGCAAGTATCTCAATATATGTAACGTTAAATATATAAAATTTCTCTAAAATGCTCCTGGTTGGAAAGAAATTTCGTTGTGGAAAACAGATTTGTTTATTCATGAAAAGAATTCCCACTGAAAAGCATAGCGGTGGCAATGTTGAGTGAACGGTTTTATGGTTACAGAGGTCCGAAAACAATGCGCAGGCTCAGTTGGCGTTGATCAGCGCTTCAAGCTGCTGGTAGTTCGTGAGAATCAGTTCGAAGGCGTTGTTGATCTTCTCCAACTGCAGCGAATACTCGATCGTCTCCTGCTTCGGCCTGCATTGTGGTATATATATATATTAGTTTTGCATTTCAATTGCATTTCATCTGTATAAAGTTCACAAAAGGATTTGATTCTCAAATTTTGACGACACGAACCGGCATAGGTTAGGCGAAAACACGATAGATATGTTGGAGGAAGTCATCTTGCTCTTCTCAGCGTGCTGCAGATACTTGGTGAGGTATCGCAGCAGCCAGAAGAGCAGCCGCAGGTTCTCCCTCGGCAGTCCCTTCAGCAGCTTGGCCAGCTCGCCCAGCGTCTTCTCCACCGTCTCGGGCCCGGTGTGGGTCACCATCAGACGCAGCACCGGATCGTACAGCGCGTACGTCAGCAACGGCTCGGGCATTTCCCTGATTGGTCGAATTAAGAAATTTTATCCAGAATAAAGATTGTCCCCCCCCTCTCGCATCCGATGGTTGGTTGCATGGAGAGGAGAGTTGTAACCTGAAGAAGAGCTTGAACACGCTGGAGACGTCGTGCACATTGCTCATCGCGAGATTGACGTCCGCTTCCTTTCCGATACCTGAGGGAATTCAAGCAATTATTTAGCCACTATTTCCTTTTTTTTGCTTGAATTATGTTTTTGAATTTCATATTAGCAAATATTGAATTAAGCGGCGCACCTGCTCTGTCGATCGTGTCGCGGAGGAAATTGATATTGGAAATGTTCCCGGAAATCCTGAAAATGCCAACAATTTCGAATGCTTACCGGGCAAAGAGGAGGAAAAAGTCAGCGAAAAGAGCTTCTTTTTTTTGGGGGGGGGTAGCGATAACAATAACGAAAACGAAAACGAAAACGAAAACGAAGGCGAAAGCGAAAGCGAAGGAGGGAACCTTTGACGGATTCGAGATGGGCGGCGAGTCGTTCGACGATTGACGGAACGCCAGACTTGGTTTCGCACAGCCTCGCAAGCGGCGCTCCGAAGATTTTGGTCTTCTCGTAGTAACCAATCGTGCGTTTGAGCTCCGTGAGCCATTGTCCCTTTCGACCGAAAATGTTAGTTGGTTCCATTGTAACGAATCAAGACTCGTCAAAACAATGGCGAGTACCTTTTCCACGGAGGTAGGAATGCCAAACACGTATTTGCGGCCTGCTTGAGACAAGCCAATAGGGAAACTGTCCGACGAATCGGCGAGTTCTTCCAGCTTGGTTTGGTCCATATCGAGCCGGTCGATTACCTTGTAACCACCCTTCGCCGGACGTGTAACCAACAGGATATCATTGAACGCAAACAAGAATCCCTGACAAGAGCGAAGCGACGATTATAAGAACGAAAGCGACAAGAGCGAAGAGTCGACAAAATACCTTGCAATCCTTGTCTTTCTTCTTTTTTTCCTTTTCCGCGGGTTGGCTCAGAATGACGCACGCGCCATCCTTCACGAAACGGCGCTGATGATCGCTCGCGATCAGTAGCGGCGGCTTGTCCTACCGTGTGTGACAGCAATGACCAATCCCGAATTAGCGTCGACAACCCCATTGTTTTTTTTCTCAATCAGACAACGAATCGCACGCACCTTCTCCTTGAGGAGCTTGTCTTGGATGGCCTGCATGTTGCGGATGTTGTCCGCCGAAGCGATGCAGTCGCGGATATATTTGGACGTCCCGGAAATGATGGAGAAACAGTGCGACAGCGACCTGTGGTCTTTGTGACCCTCTGGCGTGCTCTCGACGAGCGACTGTCGACAGGATAATGAGTTAAGTATGTGTCGACATGTCTACAAATATGGGCGTACCAGGATGAGGGTTTCGTAGCCGGCAATGTGGTTGAGAGGCGTGGATAAGAGGCCGTGTAGGTCGACATAAACGTTCCTCTTTTGAAGTTCGACATAAATCTGTCCGTTTCGTCGAAAGCGTTAACCAAAAAAAGAAAGAAAGAAAGAAGAAAACGAAATGTCCAAAAAGAGCGAAAAGCGAAGAGGGGAGAGGATGACAACCTCGTCGATGAAGGAAGCGAACCGGTCCTTCTCCTTGCATTCGAGGAGAGTGTTGACTCCGCTCTGGAAGTTATTTACATAGTCGCCGTAGGCCTTGAAGAAGGGGGCCATGGTGAGGAACACCTCGCCCACTCCATCGTAGTGCGGGCACCGCGCCTCGATTATCTCAAGCTGATGCAGCATCTCGCTGTGCACCGTCAGCAGCGCCTACATCCCCCCAAAAAAAAAAAGAAAGAAAGAAAGAGTTAAGATAGAACGAAAGCGACAGCGAAAGAACGAATCGGAAGGGGGGGCGCACCTCGATGTTACCGAAGATGCTGGCCACTTCCTTTTCGGTGCAGAGCGCTCTGTACCCCTTCGTGTTCTCCTTCAGTGGTTTCATGTACTCCTGTAGGCACGATCCATGTAAAGATCAGTACATGATAGCTACATCTCGTCAGGCCTCCAGGAGGGGACGAAGGCCTTCACCTTCACGATGAGCTGCAGGTTGGACACGTATTGCCTCTCTCGTCTGGCGAGTTCCTTGAATGCCTCGTTTCGCCCCTTGAGCGGTCCGCGAATGTATAGCTCGTCTGTTTATCATAAGGAAGGATTAGACTCCACTCTCACACCTTCGTTCTTTTTCGACGGAAGAGAGAAAGAATGAAAGCGTTGGGAGGGGGGAAGAATTTTTCGATGGAAAAGAAAGAACGAAAGCGTTGGGGGGAAGAAGAAGAAGAAGAAGAAGAGATTACTGTATTGCTTGAATTGTTTGCGTGCGAGGAAGCCGCGCGTGAGCGCCTGAATTTTGATGATCTGCCGCAGCCTCTGCTGCACCTTGATGAATTCCGTCAAGTCATCCACCACTTTTTCCTGTTGCGGAATGAGGTCATGACAAAGAGAAGAAACATTGTGTTACATTGTAACCAATTGAGTTTCGAGTGAAACGTGATTGGAGCCATGCGTTACCAGTCTGTGCTGGGCATCTAGGGGGATGGGCTGCATGAGCCTCTTCTCTTCGACCGAGGGCATATATCGGTGCTTCGCCACGAGATCCTCTGCGTGGAGTCACCAACAGATATACTTTGTATTCACTTTTATGTCGACATTTAGTATGTAACATACCAACTTGGGTGATAGCCTCGTTGCTAAGTTGCAGGGCGTGAAGCAGGTTGTTCATTGTGCGGAAGTAAGTCGTGACGCCCATTCCATACTGGTAGTAATCGACGACCAATCAGAAACAACAACAACAACAACAACAACAACAACAACAACAACAACAACAACAACAACAACAACAACAGAGCGGATTGGGCAAATGACAAGACTCCGTACGGGGTCGTTGATCTGCGATTGGAGCATGGCCTGATCAACGGACGGCAGGGTCTTTGTCTTCGTCTGAAGGAAAGGATCGGTTGTGATCGGTTGCTCATCGAGAGGGATTCGTCATCAAGACGGCCCGTACCTTATCGAGGATGGAACGTCGCGACGGACGATCGTCGGACTTGGTCGACTTGACTTGTCCCTTGGCTGCAATGGACAACAACAACAGACCGCAGCCGAATGGAATGGGTAAATTAGGAGGAAATGTCACAGAAAATGAGTAAGAAAATGGAGCGTGTATACATAGGTCGGCAGTGGCTTGGCTCGAGATAAATGCCGACAGCTTGCCAGGCCTTCCGATATTTGATTTGGGGATCAAAGTGAGTTTTGGGTTCCATTGCAACCACTCTAAGTTTGTTTCACGGGAAGGGCTTCGCGTACTGCACAGGTGTAATCCCCGCCGGCCGCGCCTATGAAGAGAATGAGGAGAAGGAGAAGGAGAAGGAGAAGGCAAAAGGAAAAGGAAAAGGAAGAGTGAGAATGCAGACAATTGCAGAGACGATCTTCATCAATAGATTCACATACGGAGTTGGGCGTGCTTCCAGGGTGGATGACTACGTCATTGGTCGACAGCGACGACGAGATGGACGAAGCGAGCGACGTCGCGGGCTGTGCGGGGGGCTCCTTGTGGACCGAAGCCGACGCAGTCGAGGGCTGGTACATGGACACGTGCGCGGGCGACGCCGGGGACGACGAGGAAGAGGAGGAAGAGGAGGGGGACGACCCCAGGGACGGCACGTACATGGAGAGGGAGGCCCCAGGGGGGTGCGGCCCGGAGAACGAGTTGCTGCGGGGGGAGGCGGGGGGCGACTGTCCCGCTAGGAACGGGTTCGAGTTGTTGCGCACGCGAGGCGACAGAGGGGCGGCCGGAGACGATGTTGCGGTGAGCTCGGTGAAGGTCCTGGGCTTCGTTGGGAGCGTGGCCGAGGAGGGCGAGCCGCCGTTGGCAGCTCCAGTCGACGCGAGCGTCGTCGCAGAGCCGCTGCGGGTCGGGGGAAGCGGCAGGGCCGAACGTGCGGAGATGGGCTTCAGGGCCACCCCCGCGAGGTCGGACGGCTGGAACTTGGCAGGAGGCAGCTTGGCGAGCACTAGTCATGAATGTATGAAATATGTGGTGTAGTGTTTCAGGTTAAGGGGGAGGATGGCGTAAGACGGATCTCTATGGTAGAACAAAAACAGCCCATTGCTGCTGTGCAAGCCACAGTCGTAGAGACGCACCATTTTCTGTTTTCTTTTCCTTTTCTGCTTTTTTCTCCTTTTCCGCCTTTTTTGTTTTATCGCTGCAGCGACAACAGATAGCGTGTATTCAATACAATGTGTTATGCTTGTCGGTCAGAGAAGAAGTGACGTACTTCTTTGCTTTGGGGTGTTCGTTGGGTTGCATACCACAACGCGCACACGCATCGCCTTTCTTTCGCCATGCAGGCTGTGGTTGATACTCGGGACATGTCTGGAAGGCCTATGTGAAGGAAAATAAATATACGTGTACGTGTGAGTCTAGGGCGTAGTGAAAGTCTCACAAGAAGCTATCAGGCCCTTGATACTGATCAAAAGAGTCCATTAGTGAGAGGACCACTTACAAGCTGCCTCACTTGGGTGCCTCCCCCCGCGGTCATGCCTGGCATAGGCAGCGAGCCCGCTCGCACTATAGCGGGCGACTTCGACATCTGCTAAGCTATACTGGACGATTTTCTATCCAGTGGCAATAACGAAACGACGGCTTTGATGAAGGTTCCTGGAGGTCTTTCAAGTCGCCTTGTTGGGAACTATTTAGCCTTTAGCTCGTTGCAGAATCAAGGCCTTCAACTCTTCGTGTGCAGTTTGACAGCCGCCAAGACAACCAAGCAATTAATAAATAATTAATTAGGTGGGAAATATTTACATGTATTTGTTTTTCTTCATTTTTGCAGGTACTTGAGCCTCATCTTTTCGGCCATCTTTTTGTTCTTCTCCAAGCCGTCTCTTCTTCTTTGCTCTCTGAGCTCTTCTTCTGCAGCTTTCTTCTTTTCATCCCAGCCATCGGCTGCTTTGTGTTTGTCATCTGCCTTTCTCGTTCGTCTTCTTTCCTCTTCGTCCTCGTCACGCCGGTATTTCTTTTTCATACGTTCTGCTACTCTTTGGTTTTCGTAAATAACGAGATCCCTTCGTCTGCGCTCCATTGCTTCCTCAAGACTTTCCGTGGTGTGGGTAAGTTTGGAGTTGATTGCCTTGATCCCCAACAGATCTTCGTCTTCGTCATCGTCCCTCAAGTACTTGCGCGTGACTCCCACCACGTCGCTGTCGCTATCACTGTCGCTGTCCTTGGTAAGGGAGGAACCCATCTGCTGCGCTCAACCAGGATGTTGCGAGGCACGGAAGCTTTCGTCCCTTATAACCCGTGCGGTCTTGGCCAGTTGTGGGTGAATGCCACGGAGACCAAGCTTCTGCTTCTGTAGCCATTAAATGGGAAATATGGAAGGGAAAAACGACTGAGCTAAAGAAAATCGACGATGCAGAAGAGGTCGATCGAGAACATTAACGATGTGAGCGAGTACCACTACCATGCCCTGGGAAACGAGAAGGGAGAGCCCATTTTCTTTCACCACGGTTTGTAAAGCCCATTTAAACAGGTTCTCTCATAATTTGATTTCGTGTACAAATCCCTGGTTCTGCATCAGGTTTCACCGGCAGCGGGCTTGTGTGGGAAGGCGTCGTAGCGCACATGCCACTGGACCGTTTCCGCTGCATACTCATGGACACCAGAGGCAGCGGCATGAACGCAGCTTCGTATGCACACTGTTCGTTTTCGCAATTCTCCTGCTTGTAGTGTGGGGCGGCCCCTTCTCACGTGCCATTCTGTTCCTCCTCTCAACCTCTTAAAAGACCACAACTTCGAACTCGAACGATTGGCCGAAGACGTTATAGGATTGGCTGATGCGCTCGGCCTTTCTACCTTTTCATTTGTCGGCCACTCCATGGGAGGCGGCATCGGCATGCTTCTTGCTCTACACCATCCCCAGCGCATCAAGAGGTGCATTAGTGTCCCTTATTACTATTTTATATGTATTTTATTACAGTTTTATTTAATTATAAAAGTTATTAAAATTTCAGACTAGTTTTGGTGGCTCCGATTCCATCTGAGGGTTTGGGACACATTCCGCCCAAGGCACACGAACGCGATCGCTGGACTCGCAAGCAGCCGGACGCCCGCGAACGGTATGGGCAGTTTCGTCAAGTTTTCCGCATTCATTTCTCGAAGCTTTATGATATTTTCAGACTTGCGCAAGAGGCAAAGGCATTCCTCGCTCGCCCCCCGAGCGATGACGAGATCGATCGCGGCATTACCGTCGCCCTCAGCGTCACGGAAGGGCATTTTGAAGGTATTTCATATATTTTTTATGTATTTTTTTATTTGTTATTCAATTCGTTCTGCATAATAATGATTATCAATACTATGATTAAACACATTAGGAGCATGGGAGGCCATGGTCAGGTTTAACGTCTCGGAAAGAATGCACACAATACGCGTACCCACCCTCATGGTGGCCGGTGCAGCTGATGGACTGCTGCACTGGAACATCCGGTAATTGGATTGGTGGCCCCACCTGGCCATTATCCAGCATTTATTTATTCTTTTTTTGTTGTTTTCATTTTTCTATCACAGAGACTTGGAGAAGATGAGGAACGCTTCACTGCACGTCTTCAGTCGAGTGGGCCATGGGATTCCTCGTGAGGTTCGTCTTTTTATCATTTTATTTCATTTTTTTTTTCAATTGCTTTGCTTAAGCCCTGACCGTGCCTCAGGTGCCGAAGGAATTGGCCGAAGTAATTCTCGACTTTGTCGAGCACGGCGTTGTGACGTATGTCACTCTTGCGCGACGCTACATGGCCGCGAGGAAGAAAGAGAGCGAAGCTGCCAAGACGAAGGCGGCCTTGTAACCAAATAAAAAAAAAGTCCGTGGATGAAGAAGGACCTTGCCTATCTTTACTCACACAGTTTCCTAGAGGTTGCTGTACTCCCGTAAAGTATCCGAGCCTCTTCCAAGTGGTTGAACAAAAAAACAGTCCTATTGGATGAGAAAAAGAATATTAATACAGCAACTAATTTCGTGAGCAACGAAACATTAAGTTCCAGAGCTGAGGCTGGCAGAATGCGACAGCTGCTGTGGCTACCTCTTGTGGCCCTATTCTTTCTCTCCTCACCGATTCATGGCGAAAAACTGAGTATGACCTTCTTTTCGGTGGTCTCTTCTCAGAGCAGATGACTAACGCACTCATCTCCAACTGCCAGGGTCCTACCTCATCGAACCCAATTCCATTACCGTGTCTGGCGTATCCAGCGGAGCAGCCATGGTTCTCTGTCTGTATATATCTCTCTTCGTTTGGTAGCCTCTATTCATTTCCCTTCCTTTGTGCAGGCCATCCAGCTCCACGTTGCCTACTCGCACACCTTCGTGGGCATGGGCGCCATTGCTGGCGGTCCCTACTTCTGTATGTCCTCAACTTGAGAAGCTGGAGCAGCATAACTGAATCTATGTCTCCTGTCTGGCCTATCAGGCGCCATGGACAACCCGGCGCTTGCTGTGACCTGTATGCTAACCCCGAGCCTCATCGAGTACCCTAACCCTCTCGTCACTCGGCCTCGTATCTCCACCAAGCTCACCTTGAAGCGCCCTCTTCAGCATTGACGCACTGTGGGCGGCCACGAAGGCCTTCGAGCTCACAGGCCAGATTGACCGCACGTCGAACCTAAACTCGAGCCGCGTGTGGATGTTCACCGGCAAGAACGACCTTGTTGTCAACAGCGGTTCGGCGCTTTTCGTGTGTGTGGTCGTAGCACGGGCCCTAGTAACCTGTTGTTTGTATGGCAGAGGTGATGGTCAAAGCCAAGGAGTTCTACCTGGGCTACATGCCGAACTCGTCCATCCACTGGGTGGCCAACATTAGCGCTGAGCACGCCTGGATAACTGACTTCTACGGCAGCGCGTGCGACTACCTCGGGCCGCCCTTCATCAACAACTGCAACTACGATGCAGCAGGCTCCATGCTCAGGCACTTCTACTGGCGCCACAAGTTCGCCCCTCGGGCCAAGACCTACAACGCCTCTAACGTACTCCTGCTTTGTCTTCCTCCCCCCCCCTCTTCTGTTGCTCTAACTTATGCTTACTTCCCTCCATAATAAATACGAAAAAGATCTTTGCCTTTGAGCAAGGCTACTACACGCCACTGGAAGTGCCTCCGTGGACCATTAGCATGGGCAGCCTTGGGTTCCTTTACGTGCCCACCACTTGCCAGTCTGGAACCGTCCGTGCGTGCTTCCTGCTCCTCCCTTCACACAGAGGGTGAAGCTGTCGCCTTACCTCCATCCGTTACAGCCTGCAAGCTCCATTTCTGTCTCACGGGCTGCCTGGGATTTTACGACCTTGTGGGAAAGGTTCTCGTTGAAAATTCGGGTCTCAACCAATGGGCAGAGACCAACAATGTACGTCAATGGAATTTCGTGATTTTTCGTGATCCAGCGTTACAATGTACCCTGTGTTGATCTTTTTGATCAGATCATCATCGTGTATCCCCAGACCACGTTTTCTGCCGTTAACCCCGAGGGCTGCTGGGATTGGTGAGCGTAAATCTCCCCATCTTTTGATGGAAATCGCTTACCAGTTATCCTATTTTGTTTTTAGGGTTGGGTATACGGGACCAACCTATGCGACGCAGCTCGGCCCGCAGATGATCACCATCAAGGTAACGCTATTGATTGTGGGGTAACATGTTGAACCTAACCTTTCCTATCTTTGCAGAATATGATCAACGCCCTTACCGGCCACAAGTAGTGTAGCTTCCTAGTATTTCTTTGCCAAACTTATTATTGAAACAAGAAATCGATTGGCATTTCAAACAAAAAAACAAAAGACAACTCTTTCGATTTTCGGCCGTGTCTTACACGCCTTAGACACCCGCGACGTCGTCTGCGTTGACCCGCGACTGGTGGTAAGAGAATGAATAGCGCTAGGGGGGAATGCGGATGGGGATACGCCACCTCTTCTTTCTTCGGTACTGTTGCGAACTTCGTCCATAAAGTGCACCATCATGTTTTTGAACTCTTCTCGGTACCTTCTGTCAACTGAACACATGTGCCCCGCCTCTTTTATAATCTGTTGGCCAGAAGATGCATTCACTACACTACAGCTCCTCTCTCAATTCTGTAGGTCGAGAAATTTACCTCAAGACGGCCATTCTTGGCTGCAGCAAGCCATTTCATTTCCGCCTCTCGGAAGTCCTTTTCGCCATTGATGAACAGGACTGGCACATTGCCAATGGAGTTCAGGTGCTCGTCATAGTCCTCGCCAGCCATCAGTTCCTGTAAGTCGTAATAACAGGAAAAGTGGATGATATCTACATCAGCAAACCAGCCTCATTTCTTTTTGAAGGAAAACCACTCACCACAATGTCAGGCCAGCAGTCGAAAAAGACACCGGCGCGCATGAACAACTCATTCATCACTGTTTTCCAACACCATAAGCCGTCCTATATAAGATAATGAACTTATCCAACTTCACTGTTACCTCCATATTCTATCTCGGCATAAAGCGGGTACGAATTATGGAACTGTTTAATCAGGGTTGCTTTTGTTCTGTGATCAGGAGAAGGAAAAGCATATCAACATTACTGGCAAACATCAACCAACACTAACATATTTTCATACTTGCGAGGAATCATGCGGTAATAACGTGTCATCCAGTTGAGCATCGTCCTGCTATTCTTCATATCGGTTCCTGCCTGAGCCACTATTAGGCCTCTGATGGTTGATGGACGGAGT